>CM060878.1:26856543-27008543 GCA_030737845.1 Acorus calamus | reverse complement strand
TTTTATGTTGAAAAGAGGAATAAATAAGTTTGTTATTGTAACTCCCTGAATTTGGATATCCATGCAGTGGTGAATCAGGTTTTATCTCATAATTTGATATGGTATGATTTGAGTACTCCAACATTCATTACTTCTCAATTCAAACAACTGATCTGCTGTGTCTGTGAATGTTGATAATTAAGGTATTCTCTTCTGAGCTGCACTGGTGGTCGTTTTTATTCAGAGTTTGGTGGATGTTCTTATTTATGTGGAACATCTTAAATGCTAGATGATATTATACCATGGCTACTACGTGATTAGGCCCAATTTTTTTAAAAAATTCATGTAAAAATATTCTAATTACATCATATTGAAGCTTTATACTAGTATTCAATGGTTATCAAGAGAAATTGAAAGACTACTGCACTCCATTTCTTTTAATATGATTTCAATAAGACTATATGTACTCCTTTAAATAATGTATAAAAAAAATATTAGCATGTGTATATATGGATGTGAGCATTTATCTCCACCAACCCACCCTCCATCCTCGTCATCCTGAAAAAATTCTGGGTGGTGGGGACAATAGGAGGGTGAGTCAGGAGGAGGAGGAAGGTGGCAGGAGGTGGAGGGGGGCGGCGGGCAAAAGACTTCTGGGAGGGGGCGGGGGAGGGGAGGTTTTGTAGCTCCTTCAATTGCTCCTCTGCCTTCTCTATCTCCTCCACAATTGGTGTTTAATTTGAGTGGTGGAATTCATTTACACTTTGAACCACTGTTTACAATAATACTAATGAACAGCAACCACACCACTACATGCTATATTAATTCAATATATTTTTTCGAAGTTGAATAGTAATGCTTGTTCAACTTGTGAGGATGGTGTTTGTAGCATACAATAAGTCCACCAAGATTCAACAAATGGATATTAATTGAATTCTTTTCTATTAAGATCAAATTCAACACGTTTTCAAAAACATACATAAACATTTAAACATCACCATCAGATTCATGTTAGGAAAATAGGACTCACCTTCAGGGCTGGCTCTAAGATTCATTTAATGGGAATGAACCTAGGCAAATTCATGAAATGGAGTCCCAAAAATAAAATATATACAGGAAGAACACATTTTTTTTTATAACAAGTAACAACACAATAATCTTACAAAAAAAAAAATAAGAAAAAGAAAACAAAACAAAAAACACATTACCATATAAGAAGAAAGATTATTAATATAAGTTTTCCTTTTTAATGAACAATAAAAAAAAAACTCTTTGAAATTTGAGATCTATTAATAAAAAGATTACATCCATGGAAAATTCAAACGCAAAACTAAATTTCTATAAAAATGAAAATTTTTATATAAGTTACCAAAAACTAAAAAATAGGATAAAAACAAATATATGGATGATTTTTTTTATAAAAAATAATATTAAATCTTAATTTAAAAATACTCATCGTCTATCCCCAGGGCCGGCTCTGCTGACCTTCATGACATTTCATTGAAAGTTCATTAGCTTTCCCAACATGGATAGGTGTGGAATTTGTTGGTTACTAATTAAAATTAACAGAACTTTTTAAGTGTAACCATATTTAGTTCATTTTGATGATTTTTCTTTCAAATAGGTTGCAGTCTCACTCAAAATGTAGTTCGTGATTTTATTTCAGAAAAAAATTATGAGATTTATATAGATGTATAAAATGTTCAAACGCCAAAAAGCAATTTTATAAGGATACATCACAATTTGCAACTAGTGAACCGATATATCTTTTCTTTCACTTAATAATTAATTACTAGTTTATCTCAATACACATACATGCAATACAAAATAACTCCATCATATGAATCCACCTAGGCCTAAAGGATAGTACTGTTATAACTAGGTTCAATTTTATTATCATTTCTCACCATACATGATTATAACTTCCAAATAAAAATGTAAGGATATCAAGCCACATAGTTCTAAGGCGAAAAATGGAGCTAAAAATAAGACTGATTATAACAGCACTCTAGCTAGCCCAAAAGAGAAGAAAAAATATCGAACTCTTCCTTGAAGTCCCATAGATTCACATATGAGCCGTCACTGATGGTGTAATTCAGATCATCCTCTATTGGCAATGATGAATCAGGTTTCAATTCATAATTTGATATCATGTTATCAAAACTCCAAAATTCACTGCTCAACTCAGGCCATGTTTCAGTACTGGGAGACTGATCATTAATGGTTGTGAATGTTGCATGGAAGGAGGGATTCTCTTCTGAACTGCTCTGGTGATCATTTGATTCAGAGTTTGGTGGAATTTCATCTCTCTGGGGAGTACCTGACTCTGGATGACGATCGGATGTCATCGAATTATGAACGCATGTGTGCTCATTGCGATATACGACATGGTACATCGTGTGATCGCCATGCTCTAGTTGTTGCACTTGTTTCGTGGCAGGGCAGGTTTTTTTGTTGGAACATTTGTAGTAGCTCCTGCAAAAATTGATCATGTGCATGAGATATATATATATCAGGGCTTCATAAAAGTTACTCAATGTTTATAAGTTATAACTACCCACACATCTCTGCTCTTTAAAGATAATGATGTATCAAGATTGATTCCAATATTATTGTTGGAAGTAAAAGTCATTAATTGTATTGTTGTGAATTGATGGTTTGAGAGCTCATAATTAATCTATGGTACCGAGAATTTGTTCATCTTGTAATTTTCATAGTTTTGTATTTTATTTACAAGGCATATAAGGTAACATAAAAATCTGATTTTGCTTCCACATAATAAATCTTAGAATACACTGCAATATCAAATTACATGATATTGAACATACTTCCAGTTAGACAAGCAATATACAATAGGAAATTGTACTCTTTTCTAACTATTCAGGACTCATGAAATAATAACATTGAGAACATATAATACAAACAGAATTGAGATAATTGCACAATTATTTTTTAAAAATACACAAACCTTGGAAATTGAGAACCATTGATCTTCTTCTGCCCATACTTATTCCAGCTCTGCCTATCATCAAGCGGAAGGACTGAATTGACCGACCATGTGATCGAACTGTTCTCGCCTCTACAAACAGAATCATGATCAATCAATTCATATTTGGTTTAAGATCATATATTATAAACACTTCATTAGTAAAAAAAAAACAAAAAAGCCTTACCTCTTCCTTTTTCTTCCAATATTAACAGTGGAAGAAGAGCTTAAGTTGGAGACATCCGAAGCTCCATTCGACTTCAAAACAGAGAGAGTTTTTGCGAAAGACCGTAAGACGTCTTCGATGAGCATCACAGCCTCTGCTTCCCTTCGATCACCATTAGGACTCAAGAGAAGGTTTTGGAGCTCCATCGCCGAGTCTCGGCCACGGTTGATCTCTCCTTCGATCGATCCTTTGCGATCGTGGTATGTCGAGCTTCTCGTCACCATGATCTCCTCTTCTTCCTCCTCCTCCTCCTCAGTTGGTGGTGGTTTTGGGTGTTGGATATATCAAATTCACTTATAATACTATGAAGTGGGAAAACCTAACAAGGGGAGGGAAGTCTATTTATTATGATTGGTGAAGATGAATCTCTTTCACATGCATGTTGACCATGGTCAATCTTGACAAAAAAAGAAAAAAAAAAGAAGACAAAAAAAAAACTCTATTTTTCCAAAATGCCCTTGTGATTGTTGTTGACAAACCTTGCAAATTAATAATTATAAAAAATGGTTTTTTTATGTATAACCCTACAAAAACAGGATATTCATTTTTATACCACCGTAGCTATAACTGCCTAACTTATATGATTGTATGTCATTCTATTACTAGTTATAAACAAAATCAAATTATTGTGTGATTATTTTTATTCAATTAAAATACAAAGAATATCCACTAAGATTGCTTTTTAATTTTAAGATATATATATATATATATATATATATATATATATATTAGATGGTTATAAAAATGAATATAATTTTTAAATAGTATAATTTTTGTTTTTTGTATTTTTAAGGAAATTTTATGAAAAAAAGAGAAAATCAAGGGTATTTTGGTCTTTCTGTTTTGTTTTTATTGAAAATTCTTAATGAGGTTTCAACTTTGTTCTTCATGTTTGGGGTAGTGGAATAAGATTAATTAATTACAATATATTTTGTAATCTTTATTTGAGTTTCTATCTAATTTTGTTATGTCTATCTGTTGAGTTACGTTGTATTGGATAAGATTGAGTAATTATATTGATGAAGATTCTTTAATTTCAATTTTGAAATCTTACAGAATATCTAAGTCTGTCTTAAAATGATAAAATCGAACAATCACGAATGCGTTTTATGTTTCTTTTTTCAACTCTGGACCGAGAGGGTTCAAAAGAAAAGATGGGGATGCTGGGTTGGGGTTTTCACAGGGGTGAAAGATTTCAAAATTTATAAGAGTAATTATGTGCGGATTGGGGTGCATTGTGCGAACATGGGAGCATTATACGACATCGCGTATGTACTGTCTAAAATCTTGGGATTGGACGGTCTAATTTTTCTTAAACTCTTACTGGTTGCTGATAAGAGTTTTTCAAAAATAGGATTGTCTCATCGCAAGATTTGCGCGATCAGATGGTGCATATCCGATCGGTACGGACTGCATATTATCATTTATCACTTGTGTGTATTATTTACTTACTTTGATTAATTAATAAATAAAATTTTACACTTTTCAACCATATTAATATAAATAGGTAATTTTTAATGCTCTAAATAAAATATTTTGAAGGGTGTATACCTAAAAATACCTGATATAGAAAATCAACATTCGGTGGGCCCCGCACAGATTAAGCCGTCATAATGGACGAAATGCTACGCTGCTCTACACTACTGGTGATAACCTAATTAATTAATGACAGTGGATATATTATATACTATCTGAATTGTGAGACTAACTAAAAATGTTACGTAGCATGACGTACTGGTTTTGTATTAAAACACACGTGCAAGGAGCACTAATGTCAAGTTCACATAGAAAATTATTTTATAGAATATTTTCCGTCTGAATCAGAATTTAGGTTTGTTGAATCAAGATCTTAAAAATATAAAGTTGCCGTATAGTGTAATTAAACATGTCAAATTGGACAGATACATATTAGATATGTCCATGTTTGTATCTATATACAAATTAGATATCCAAAAATATCTGTATCTAATATCCAACAGATATTGAAAATAAGTATCTGTATTCGATCCGAAAATCCGGATTCGGATACGGATAATTATCTGAAATAGATGAAAATTCAAAATGAATATGGAATTATTAAAATATCTAAAGATTCAATATCCAAAAATAAAAATCATATATTTAATATTTAAAATATGTAAAAAAAATCTAATAATTAACTAGTATAAAACATAAAATTGGAAGTATATACATCAAACACTACATGCTTTCTTTAGAGTAAAATAAAAATAAAAAATAAAAATGTAAATAAATAATAATATAATAATATATATTTTCGGATACATATATTTTTCGAATATCGGATATTTTCTTAATTTTTGGATACAGATTCAAATTGGAAAATGATATTTTTTCAGATAATTGACATGCTTAGTATAGTGCGCTATTATTGAGTACTATTCAATGTTCAATAGATGGGATTTCAGTACTGTATGAGATGATACGTGTCTATCAAAATTCATTTGAATGATTTTTAATTGATGAAATATTTACACATGTCGTTAATCCAAACATATATCGATAGAAATCTAATTTTGTTTTTTTATATAAAAATGTATACATAGACTAATAAATTTGACAGATTTGACGGTGTTGTATCATGTGTGAGAGTAAATAACTGAATCGAATCGAATAGAATTTAATGGAGACCCACAGATGCATCACAATTTTTTTAAAAATAATTCTTCCATAACATTTCCAAAACTGCATTATTGCATGTCTTTCTTGACTATATGAAGACAACCAAATGTAAACCTGGAAAAATGAAATGTGTCACGTGGTGTAATAAAAACAATAAGAGAAATGAATACATGACTTTAATTTAAAGGGTCATAGATTTTATCCACAATAATGCATTCCCACGTTGCTTTCAGACACAGTGACATACATATTGCTGATGTATATAATTATTTTTTCATATTAACTCTTTCTTGGAAGATTGATGCATGTGTGTAGCACGGCTTTGAACTATATGATATATTTTTTTCTTGATTTCTAGATGAAGTTGATGTCTCCCAGTGAGGAACGTTTGACGATTGATTTTACATACTCTTTCTTGAGTGACAAGTCACATTATAATTTTGTGTGAAAAATAAAATATCATATCATATGTTTCATCCAATAAAGTTTATATTCGGTGAAATGCAACTATAATTGGCATCGCGTACAAGACCCGCGTGTATTAGTTCCATTAATTTTTATAGTCTTCACTGGAATATACAAGATTAAAAAGACATAAAATTAAATATACACATTTAAGTAATTCAAATACATGTTTTATTTTATAAAAGTTACAAAAAGTACATGTCTCTCCCTAGATAAATTATGTATTAAAAAAACAGAAGAGAGAACATGTCAACATTTAAAAAGATGTCTCCAGTGTCCATAGCACAACGGTTCAGGGTTTAGCGGTGTTACCGATAGATCCTGGGTTCGAGTCTTGGCGCTGACTTACCCACCTGTTTGTTAGCGATTATTCGAAAGAATTTTCCGTAGGATCGGGGCAAACAGGCGGAGGTAGCTTCCCAGCTCGACCGTAAGGTCAACCACGGGGAGTCCCTCCGATATCAAAAAAAAAAAAAAAAAAAAAAATTTAAAAAGATTGCATCAAGAATTGTCCTTTAGATTTTCCAACCCTAAACTCTCACCTTTTGTTGGATGAAAATGTTATCCTTGGCCTCATTCCAAAGACAGTATGCATCTTTTGTATTTTTATAAAAAATAATTTATTTTTATAAAGAATAAAATATGTACTGTAACTTAACGAATCGTATAGACTTATTTATTAAAAAAAATTAAAAACGAAATATATATATATAAGGGTCGTGTAATAGCAATCTTTATAGAATCATTTGAACCCACAACTAGCCCATCAAAAATTAAGATCGGTTTCCCCATCTCCACCGGATCAAATTACAACCGTTTCTAACATTTTCATATACAATACTTTAAGAGAAAAATCGATATAAGTCCTTGTAAAGCTAGCTAAATCAATTTTAGTCCCTATAAAATTAAATAAATTGTCATAGGCCCCTATGTTATTAGAAAAATATTGTTTCACTCCCTACCATCACCCCAACTAACCAGGTACATAGTTAACCCTAACTACACATTAAAAGTTACCATAATGCCCTCATCCCTTATTTTTGAAAAATTGATATAGCTACCTAGAAACTTATGAAAATAAGGTCATTTTTTGTCATCAAAATGACTAAATTGATTTTTTCATATTCTCTATGGAATGTATTTATTTTTAGAAATTTAACTTAAAAGACTAAATCCGTTAATTATACATGCTTTCTAGGGACATGTGACGATTTTTCAATTATATAAGGACTAAAACTTATTTAGCAAATTTTAATTCCCATGGAGTTATATCGATTTTTCGTACTCTAAATCATGCAATGTATACTCAATTTATTCCTTAAATATGTTACAGCTGATAATTAACAGAGATCTTTTTTTTGTTCCTCGTGTACAAAACCACGAACAAACCCACTGATTTTGTTTAAGGACAAACACAGCTTAAATCTAGCTAAGCATTCATTGAACAATTATCCATAACATAGGATGCCTTTGGATGTGGATTGAGAATCAGCTTTCACTTAAACTCAGTTTTATAAACATTAAAATATTAACCTTTTCAAAAGCATTTTTTTAGCTTTAAAAAATTTTATTTTATTTTTCTAAAATTTAAGGGAACATATTTGTTTGAAATTGAGTTTGCGATAAGTTTGATTTTCAATATCAAAATTAACTCAATTGCAGATTCAAACGTCTGTTTAATCATTTTAATAATGTTCTTCAAGAGTACATTGAGACAAGCCTTCACGTGGCCAATCACATGATGATAGTTTTTAAGAAACTAGGGTTTTTGGCAAGTTTTAAGCTTGTGAATTAGTTTGTCCATGATAATTAGGGTAGACAGAAAAGTTTGTTTACCTGAGCTAGAAGTCTTATTTACATTAATTTTCTTTTATAATCCCCACAGTTATACATACATAATAATTTTAAAAAAAGTATATTACATACATAATAATTTTTAAAAAAGTATTGTATATGAAAATGGTGGGAGACGGGGAGAGGTCAGAGTTCTTGTATTGCTGGAGAAGAGGGGATTAATTGATGTTTAAAAAAATATATGATGGTTTATTTTTTGATAATTTGGGGTTGTGGGTAAAAAAACAAAGGGGTTGTGGGAATAGCTTGGCCGAATTTTGGTAAGATTTGTTCTCTATTCCTGGCTCATAGTCCCGTGACAATATGTTGGTGCTCTATATATAAAATAAATTTGTAGGTGTAGCGACCCGTATTTTTAAAGAGAATTAATGTTGTTCCCTATCCCTTCTTTTAGTAAGGAATATTTGTCTTTGTTATCTATTCCTGACACAAAGCCCTGTGAGAATATATTGGTGCTCTAATAGGGTTCGGATCCTCTGTGGAGGAATCACAGAGAGACTCTGTGGGGGCGAATGATATGTTGACAGCTGGCCCAATCCCACGTGATGACTAACAGAGAGGGGATCATAGCATTCACTCCGTCTATGTCTCTCCGCTCATCTCAACCATCCATCTCCATCTGATCACAACCGTCTCTTTTATTTGTGGAAAAAATCTATACAACTCCTCAAATCTAACTGAAATTCATATAACCCCCTAACGTTTCTTAAAATCCATATAACCCTTTAAAAACACCTAGTAAATCCACATAACCCCCTGAATAAAAATTTCATTAATAGATGATAAATATCTTATAAATATTTTATTTGATTAAACTTGACTAAAAATATAATATACTAAAAAACCACTTCAATGTTTTAAAAATGTGAAAACTCCTATAAAAACGACGATTTTACATTCTCTGGATATATTATAAAACGCTATCCGGAAGGGTAAAATTATCATTTAAATAAGATTTTTTCACATTTTTAACACATTGTAGGATTTTTTGATATTTGTGTTTTCTATTTGGGTTAATGGTTATATAAATACATTAAATACATGTACAATATTTTATAATAATTTAAAGTGAAACATTATATAATATCATATGCACTTAATAAAATAAAAAAAATAGTTGCAAAAGTTGTTTCTTTGGTTGGTTTAATTAGTTGCAAAAGTTTAGTTTTTAGTGTACATGAGACTAAATGGTTACTATATTTAATCCAACCGTGCGTTGGAGAATTAATAAGCACTGGGCAAACCATTATAATTACATTCATCAACAAACTCAGTATCTCTTTTCATGTTAATACACTATTCACCTTTAAAAAAAAATATAATTTAGAATACAAATATATATTGGCATTAAATTAACAAATATTAAATGGGGTTTATGCACAAAAAAATAAAAAAAAATATTGGATTTTTTTTAGGCAAAGGTAGACAATCTTACCACAATTTTATTAAACACTAAATTATCTTAAATAAAAAAATCTATATCAGATTTACAAAATCTAGATAGAATTCACAAAAAAAAAAATCACAAACTCATCCGAAGGTGACAATGAGATTTTTGTGCTTATTTTTGTTCTCTGGATAAGAGAAAGGAGAAGATGAAATCGATTTGAAAGTGATCAAATGAGATAGAAATGGGTCCTGCCTTGTGTACCCAAAAAAAAAAAAGAAGATAGAGATGGACGGTTGGGATGAGCGGAGAGAAATAGACGGAGTGAATGCTGTGATCCTTTCTCTGTTAGTCATCACGTTTTGGGGCCAGCTGTCAACATATCATTCGCCCCCACAGAGCCTCTCTGTGATTCCTTCACAGAGGATCTGAACCCGCTCTAATACATGCATTTTTACTTATTGATATATATCAGATCATAAAAAATGGTATAATCCAATATTATATTTACTTCATTATGGATCAAAGGTTTTTTTTCTTCCTTTGACGGTTTGGTCGTTTGGTGCATTTTGTTAGGATGGCTGAGAGCCTAGTTGTAATGTAAACACAGAGTGACAGAAACAAGAACGAATTGAAGGTGGCTTATTTTGATTGCATTTCCTGAGAATAGTTTGGTGCATTTGGTTGTGCGATTGTAAAATTGATTTTATAGGAATCTGAGTTTTAAAATTGATTATACAAGGAACTCACCCCTCTAGTTTTGAAAAATTACAGTTTTTAGATACTATTTGCCTAAAATCTGTCGGCATGAAACAACTATAGAAAGACGGTTTGGTTGCACGATTTTAGAAGTAAAAGCTGTTCAATCGTACAACCAAATGCTATCTGAACAAAAGTCTTTGAAATCGGCTATTTCATTGTGCTTTTTTGTAAAAAAAATTTTCACTTGTAACTACTCCTTGATCATAATATAAATTCCTTAACATAAAAAAAGATTTTTTTATTGATTTGTCAAATGACATTATAATATATATAAATTTCTCTTTTATAACATAGACTTTTGAGACTTTCGCTATATGCATGTTAATTTGTGTTGAAAAATACCATGTCGTGGATGCATATAATGGAAGTATATATTGAAAACTAAAAAAAACACGATTACAAAAAGAAGATTAACGTGATTTGATAAATTTTGTCTACATCCACGGTGAGAAAATAAATTTTTTTATTATTAATTTTTTGGAATTCAAAACTTGTGTGTTTCTAGAAAACTCACTTATTCTGGGAAACATCCAATTGTATAAGAGTGAGTCACATTTATAGTTAGAATGTGCCCGCAGATTGTCAGCGTTTGCGATTGCAGTAAAATCCGTTTGTAATTGTGCAACCAAACAATTTTACAATCGTAGTTTTAAATCTAGTAATTGTAAGTAAATAGTGTTTAAAAGTTATGATTTCAAAAAATTAAAAAAATAAACTTCTTGCATAATTAATTTTATAATCGCGTAATCAAAACTCACCCTTAGAAACATCCAATAAAATTAGAATGACGAGAAGATAAAATGTTATGTCACAGTAATAACAACAACAACAACAACTAAAGTTTTCAAAGGTACGATAACACACAGAACTAGTACTATAATAATATAATAACAACCACCACCTGCACGACTGTTCATGTTTATTCCAATATTTTGAGTAACCAATCAAAACAACCCCACCACCTGATCATGTTTATTCCAATATTTTATTAAGAAGTTGAATAGTAATCTTGTTCAGCCTGTGACGATGATATTTAATTTGTTTACAAGTGATAACTCCAGCGGGTATTTCCAACATAGATGATATAATTTTCTTTCTATAGCCCCCGTTTGAAACATGGATAGATTTTATTCTAGGGTATAGATTTATCCAAGCATAAATGAGTATAAATAAGGATAAAGTGATTTTGTATTTGGTTGTGTTATGAATTATTCTTTTTGGTAAACGTAAGAATAAATGTTTTGTTGTTTGGGTAAAATGTGAATAAAGTATGGATAAATATTTATAAAAGGTAAGAAAATAATGATAGTTGATTTGACAGGTGATTTATAAGAGGTTATGACAGTTGATTTGACAGTGGGCCCACATATTCTTTTGATGGAATAACCTTTGATAACTTTAATTCCAGGGGTTGATTGGTATCCATATACCACTTTATCTGGGTTTATTTTGGCATACTTTATTCGGGGTTATTCGGGGTAAACAAACGGGTGAAATTTTTTATCCGGGATTATCCGGGTTTATCCGGGGTGTTATACCCGATCCAAACATGGGCATAAAGAATAATAATAATAATAAAGTATACCAAATTCAAACATCAACAATTTGCAGCACGTTTTGAAAAAGGGTAAAATGCGTTTGGATCCCTTGAAATTTTCTAAACCCGTAGAAACACCCTTTATAGTTCAAAAATATACAATTACACCCCTTGTAATAATTTGATTTTCTATTAAGATGAGATAAAAGTACGATTTTACATTTTTAATTCAATCTTTATCATGTTTTCACTATTTTTATGGGTTATTTTTACCTTTTAATTAATTATTATGTGACTTAATTCTCGCAAAACTGCATCCAGATGTATTTGAAGAATTAATTATTGTATAAGTTAATGTTCATAATGCATATATATAATTAATTAATTAATTTTTTCCATTGATATTTAGATAGTTAAGGGTAAAACAATAATTTTAAATTATTTTTATCACATCTTAATGAAAAAATATAATGGCAGGAAGTGTAAGTGCATGTTTTTAAATTTTAAGAGGTGTTCTGTAAGTTTTAAAAACTTTAGAGAGTATAAATGCATTTTACCCTTTTGAAAAACATTGGATATAAGATGAGATATATGAACATAAACATCATCATAGTACTAGAGGCTCAGCATCACAGCATCACAGCATTAATTTCTTTGCAAGTTCATTGGGTCCATTCAACATGGATTATATTGGTGTTGATTTTGCTAGCTTTGAAGACTTTCAACTGCAAATTTATTGTGCATGAGATTTGCTATCATGTATATCGGTGTTGCGCGGAAACACTGATTTATGAACGCAAACATCAATTAACAGTACTCTGTCACCATCACAGCATTTCTTTGCAGGTTCATTGGGTCCTTTCAACATGGTTTCTTTGCAGTCAACATGGATTGCTAGCTTAATTTTAAGACTTTTCTCTTCAACTGTCAATTTATTTGAGATTGGCTGGTGATGTATCATCAAAAGTCTTAGATCTAGGTTTGAATTAGGTTTAAGATTAAAGAAAAATCTCATTAAATCTTTTTTTGTTAGTAGGAGTAATTAAGACGACTGTTTTATACCGTGGCTGATACGTGGTTAGGTTTACTTGTTAAAAAAAAACATCATGTAAAATATTCTAATTACATCTTATAAAAAGTTTATACCCGTAATTCAATGGTTATCAAGGGACACTGCAAGTAAAAGGATTTCTAGCAACAAATGTTTTACCAAGGAAAGTTATTTCCTTGGTAATTGTGTGTATTTACTAAGGAAATTTCCATTGCGTGGGTAAATGGGAAGAAAATTAAGAGAAGATTCAGTTTATTAACAAGTTTGTTAAATGATGTGTAGCAAAGAAATATTTCCTTGGTAAAAGTCTTTAAAATAAAATACATGCTCCATCGTCAAGGAATAATTTTCTTACGAAAAAGTTAAAAATCATTTGAAATGGATGACCATATTTCATACTTTTGAATCACATTTACCAAGGAGATGTTTCCTTGATAAGAATATTCTTTTTTCAGAACAACTCATATTTACTAAGGAAATGATTTTTGGGTAAATATCATTCAAAACAACCCATATTTATCATGGAAATGATTCCTGGGCAAATATAAATAAATTTGCTTTTAAAGACACTTTTATCGGGGAATTATTTCCTTAGTAAAAAGTTAGGTCATTTGAGACAAATAACCAGATTTCAAACTTTTGAACGACATTTACCAAGGAGTTGTTTCTTTGATAAAAAAATATTTTTTTCAAAACAGCCCACATTTATTATCATGGAAATTATTCATGGATAAATATCATGAGATACAATTTTCAATATACTTTTATCAAGGAATCATTTCCTTAGTAAAAAATTAGCTCATTTAAAAAATGAACCGTTCCTCATAAATATTCCCTCTCTCTAACAAATTAATTTTAACTCAATATTAATCTAACAAAGTAATAAATTTAATTAAGAGGTTTTTTTATCCAAAACAAATCCCCTCTGAAAATAATACACACACTTACAAAGTAATATACACCGTTTCATCTCATGACAAGTTTCGTGTCTCAAGTCAATGGCTGAAGCTTTTCATCCTCATTGCCTCATGCTTGCTCTATATGATTCTAATGGGTTAGAATAATCATTATGCAATCAGATTATACATTTTTCTTATTATTGTTATTGATATACTTTATGTTCTGGTACTCTTTTGTTTTTCTATCCAAAATTCAATGATTATGTATTTTTTTCGAGTAGCGTTTCTTTGATGCAAATTAAAATTTTCGAATCAAACCTTATTCCTTCAACGCGATACGCAATTTTTGACCCAAACCCCATTTTTTCGATTGAAATTGATTTTTTCGATTCAGACACGACCCGAACGTCATTTTTTTCCCTAAACAAGATATTTCATCCCAAGCAAGATTTTTTTACCCAAACAACATTTTTTTGTTGTGAACAATATTTTTTTCACGTCAACAACATTCCTCAACCCAAAAAGCAATTTTAGAATCGGAAAGCATTTTTCGATCCATATACAACCAAAACTGCACTTTATCAACTCAATCTGCACATTTCGACCAAAAATATAAGTTTTGACCCAAAACGTCATTTTGAGACCAACACAACATTTCTTAACCCAAACTGCATTTCTTCGGCCAAATAGCATTTCTCGGTCCAAACATAATATTTCGACTCAAGCATACCCAAAAACCTTTTTTCCATCTAAAACACAACGTTCTCAAGCTAAATATCATATTTTGGTGCAAACAATATTTTGTTTTAACTCCAATATCATTTTCAGACCTGAACAGTGTTTTCCGGCCCAAGACATCTGGACTGATTTCACTAAAACAATCATAATTTCCAGAATATAGCTCTGAAATATATAATTCAAACTCCGTTAGAAAGCCAAGACGATTATTTACAACGTTTATGTTTATGCCAAGATCCAATAACACCTTTAGGTATTCCAAAATACGACTTAAACGCTGGACAGAGTTGCTGCCAGACTTTTCTCATTCCTTGGGTATAATTGGAAAAACACTCATAATTTTTGCTACATGAATCTAGATGATCTAATTCCACTTTTGTACAGAAGCTAACTCAAAATTGAACATCTCATAACAAAATAATATTTAAACTACTTCATATGGGCATTTAACGAAATTAAATCCGAATACCAATTGAAATTGCATTACTTCTACAAAGACGTCAGAATGCGACGAAAATTTATAGGTAGGCCAATGCCAGTACTAGGAGAAAAAATATGTAGTCAGATTTTGAAAATGAACGTCCAAACTATTAAAATTAATATAAACCCAATATTTACTAGCCAAAAGTGACATAGACTTAACATCATTTTGCCCTTAGAAAAATTTCGTCCCTGAAATTTAAGATTCTCAGGAGAGGTTATACGTCACGCATTGTGTCCTCTTGTTCCCAAGTGGAGAAAAAAAAGCAGTTCACCACAAGAGACTATGGAACTCAGTCCGTAAGCAATCATCCACTAAGCCACATGACTTGCTGATATACACATCACACACACCACAACTCCATAATCGAAACGTGATCCACATGCAAACGATCATAATAAATTCATCAATCTAGTACTCATGGGATGAAATCTTCTGTCCACTCCCCGGTCCCAAAACAAGAAACCCAAAAACTGACCTTGCTCCACCGACCGAATCGACAACTCACAGAGCACAAGGGTGACCACAACCACATCAACGGAAGTAAGGAGGCAGATCAGCATCCTAAGATCAGTGGGAGCGGATAAAAATCCTATGACTCATCTACACGACTAGATGTTTTTGTCATTTTTTGGTCGAAAATGCGATTCGAGCTCCAATATCCGGTTTGTTCCATAAAATGCAGTTTAGGTAAAAAATAAGGAGTTTGGGTCATGTTCTAATCGAAAAAAACTGTCTTGATTGAAAAATGATACATTTTTCGACCCCAGACACGACCCAAAACACATTTTTAAACTCAAACA
Organism: Acorus calamus; assembly: GCA_030737845.1. Taxonomy (NCBI): domain Eukaryota; kingdom Viridiplantae; phylum Streptophyta; class Magnoliopsida; order Acorales; family Acoraceae; genus Acorus; species Acorus calamus. Next base: position 26,992,735 of record CM060878.1, on the reverse strand, counting down.
CCATTTATTTTTACCCGAGCAGCATTTATTTGATGCAAACTAAATTTTTTGAATCAAACCCTATTCATTCAACGCGAAACGCAATTTTCGACCCAAACCCCATTTTATTTATTGAAATTGATTTTTTCGATTCGACACGACCCGAACGTCATTTTTCTCCCTAAACAGGATATTTCATCCCAAGCAAGATTTTTTTTACCCAAACTGCATTTTTTCGTTGCGAACAACATTTTTCTCACGCGAACAGCATTCCTCAACCGAAAAGGTAATTTTCGAATCGGAAATCATTTTTCGATCCATATACATCCAAAACTGCACTTTATCAACCCAATCTTCACATTTCAATCCAAAAAATAATTTTTGACCAAAAACGTATTTTTAGACCAACACAATATTTCTGAACTCAAACTGCATTTCTTCAGCCAAATAACATTTTTCAATCTAAACATAATTTTTCAACCCAAACGTACCCAAAAACCATTTTTCTGTCTAAAACACAATGTTCTCAACCTAAATATCATATTTTGGCGCAAACAACATTTTGTTTTAACTCTAACATCATTTTCAGACCCGAACAACATTTTCCGACCCAAGACATCGATTTTCAACCCAATTATCATTTTTAGACCCGAACAATATTTTCTTGGGTGCAGCACTTGTCCCGATCAGAAAATCGTTTTTCGACCCAAACAGCAATTTGTCGACCCGAACACCATTTTATAACCAAGACAGCATTTTGGACTAAACCACGATCCAAATACCATTTTTTCGACTAAAACAGCATTTTGTTATACAAACAGCATTCTAACACCCAAAGCGCATCATCGACGCAAAAACGACCTAAATATCATTTTTTCGAGCAAAAGAGAACTTTCCAGACCGGAAAAGAATTTTTCAACCCAAACAACATTTCGTCACATTTTTCAACCAAGACAGTTTTTTTCGACTAAAACACGACCCAAACTCTTAATTTTTGACCCAAACAGCATTTTCTGGAACAAATCGAATATTGGGGCCCGAATTGCATTTTTGACCCAAAAATGACAAAAACATCATTAGTTCGACCAAAACAGCGTTTTCTGTACTCAAACATCATTTTTTCGAGCAAAAAATGTTTTCTCAAATCCAAACAGCAATATTTCGATCCAAACAACAATTCTAGCCCCAAAGAACATTCTTTCGATCCAAACAATATTTTTCAACCCAAATTGCATTTTTCCAAAACCCAAACATAAAAATTATCTTTGATCGAAACACGACCTGAACTGCACTTTTTCTACCCAAACAACACATTTTGACACAAATCAAATTTTTTGAACCTACACCATTTTTTTACCCGAACATCATTTTTAAACACAAAAAATAATTCACGACCAAAACAACATTTTTTCAACCCAAATAGCGTTTTTCTACCAAAACATTATATTTTGACCCAAACTTGAGTCAAAGATCATTTTTAGACCCGAACAATATTTCTAAAGCCAAACTACATTTTTTGACACAAAATACATTTTTCGACCCTATCCCGACCCAAACACATTTATTTCGACCAAAATAACATTTTTCGACACAGACACTACCCAAAACACATTTTTGAACCCAGACACCATTTATTATAATGATGGAACAGGCTTGAAATGCATTTTCCTTAAGATATTATTTTTAGATGTGGTGTATATGAACATGTTTAAATAATTTACTAATTCATAAAAGAACTTTTTCAAGGAAAATATTCCTGGGTAATAATAGTAGTTGGGCTTGTATTAGTACTTTTACCAAGGAAAATTTATCTAAAAAATTATGAGATTTTGTTGGTTAATCTTAACTTTTACAAAAGAAAATTTTCTTTGGTAAAAAGATAAACTTTTACCCAAAAAAGAGTTTGTGGGTAATTGTTTTTTGTTACCAAAGAAATTTTTTGTTGGTAAAAGACAATTTTTTTTAGAAGGAAAAGTTTTGTCGGTAAATGCAAGTTTTTAGCGACGAAATATTTCGTCCGTAAAAGTTAATTTTTACCGTAGAACAAGTCCCTTTGGTAAAAATATTCAGAGTCGGATTTGCTGGGACGAATTGATCAAGGAAACATTTTGTTAGTAAAAAGATTTTCCAACGAAATAGAGACATTTAGCAAGGAAAATATTCCTTGGCAAAAGATATATTTCTTGTAGTGGGAATTTGAAAAACTCTTGCAGACCATATCATGATTGTCTATATGACTATGCACTCTTTTAAATAATGTAAAAAAGACAATTAGTATGTGTATATATAAATGAGGAGGGGGAGGGGGAGGTTTTGGAGCTCCTCCACCGAGTCTCCACCATGAATGACAATTAGCATGTGTGTATATACAAAGTTTATACTTGTAACTCAATGGTTATCAAGGGAATTCTTCAATTGCTCCTTTGCAATCTCTATCTCCTCCACAATTTGTGTTTAATTTGAGTGGTGAAATTCACTTATACCATGAACAACTGTTTATAGTAATATTAATGAACAGCAACCACTACATGCTGTAATTCAATATATTTTTTAAGTTATTCAGTAATACTTGTTCAACTTGTGAAGATGATATGTGTAGCTTACAATAAGTCCACCAAGATTCAACAAATGGATGATTGAATTCTTTTCTATTAAGATAAAATTCAACACGTTTTCAAAAACATGCATAAACATTTGAACATCACCGGCCATCAGAGTCAGCTGTTTGGATATGCCTCACCTTCATGACATTTCATTGAAAGTTCATGCTTTCCCAACATGGACTGGTGTGGAATTCTTTGGTTACTTTAAATTAACAGAACTTTTTAATACAACCACGTTTAGTTTATTTTGATGATTTTACTTTGCAAATATCTGATTGATGTCAGGTTGCAATCTCACTCAAACTTTAGTTCATGATTTTATTACAGAAAATTTTTACAGAGATTTGTATAGAAGTATAATTTTTTTTTTTGATATATAGGCCGTGTAGGGCGTTTGAAAAATTAATATAGCTCCTTAAAAATATATGAATAACTTAGCCCAATTTTGATAAGAATTGTTTTCTATGTTAGAGATATGGATGAGTCAATTAAAGATAATGATTTGTATCCCACTATTTTTAAAGTAGTTATTGTGACTAAAGTTACTTTGACTATTTGTTACGGAGTGGGACAGTTTTTCTTTCAACCTAATCTCTCACTTAAAGTGGCCCACACATCACACGGTTGAGTATTGGATGTGATTGTGATTCCAATTTCTATTACAGTAACTACTCACGTCCCGGGATTAAGTGGGAGGAATCTGTAATGGGTGTGATTCCATAAAGATCTCATTACTGAGATTTGGCCCCCCTCTTAGCATATAAATGGGATTGGATCCCATTAGATATCCCAAGTCAAGAGAAGCAAAAGAGAGGAAGTCAAATATTTCTTTAACCCTTTTTATTTTACAAGCTCCGTATCAAAAGAGCAGAGAAGAAAAGTTAGAGACACATCGTGATCGGCTTCCATTCAGATTTAAAATATGTCGATCGATAAGTCTCCGATCCTGTGAATTTAGTCTAACAATTGATATCAAAGCATGGTTATAGAATTATTTAATAATATGTTTTAATGATGATATCTAGTTTTATTCATCATATATATGTTAAATAATTCATTTGCTTTGAATTATGGGTGATATAACATGCATATCGTATATGGGTTATTATCATGATTTGCTGATATGATGGTTTGATATTTTAGCATATGTTTTTTATTAAATAACATGACATGTGCATGAAAAGTGTTCATATTCATATATGCATGTACATGGAATACATCAAATCCCATATATGTTTTATTTCAATGAGGAATGTTTGACTTTAGCATACAGGGTTTCATTAATTATGGTTTGATATATATGTGTGCATATAAAATAAGCATATATATTTAATGAAATGAACCTTTTTTTTTTTTTTTTGGTAGTAGCCCGGCCGAGGACTCCCTTTTCAAAGGGTCGGACGGGGTTCGAAACCCAGATACGCCGCTGAAAAGCGGATACATTCGCCACCTCGCTAACGAGGGTGGTGTGTATGAAATGAACCTTGTTCATATATTCTGTGTATGATTTACAGTAGAGGCCGATTGGTTATGATCATACGTTTTCCATTTGGATTTGATGATTTTATTTATTTTAATCGGCATGTCAATCAGGATTCTTAGTATGACATTTATGTTATTGTTTTAATGAAGGTTTAAATAAATAAACAAATAAATAAATAAAGTCTGTTTTGGATCGGGTATGCAAAAGGATTTAAGATTTACATGTTTTGAATGGAATAAATGTTATCTCCATTTGATTGATGTAATTATTATCCATATCTTATGTTAGATTACAAAGTTATCTTTAATCTAATCAATTATCTCTGAGATCTATTAAGATATGGTTATGAATTTAAATTTTAAAAGTTTGTTATTTCATAAACCAATTAAGATGATCTCAGGATTTACAAATCTCAAGATAATGACAGTTTTGCAAAAGGAACCCTGATATTCGGTAATTTCAGGATAAAGATGTTTTTGTAAAAGGAACCCTGAAATTCTGTAAATAAAATAGAATTCTGGATAATGGCTTTTATGCAAACAGAACCCTGATATTCTGGAAAATTAAATTTTAGTCCCTGATTTCTGTGAAAATTGTTATTCACATTTGGTTGAGGGAATTAAAATAATTAGTTTGTTAATATATCACTGATGTTTAGATTTTGGGATGAATTCTAAACTCTACAAATATCATGTTAGTCATTTGTATGATTTAATTATCTTGGTATGCATGTTATATGGTATGACATTTTATTAACATGCTTAAAGTAAAAGTTGTCATTATATTAAGATGATATAATTCATGCTTTAATATTTATGAGCACGCCAAAGCGGCCTTAGATGTTAAAATTAGTGAATTAATCATATAAAGTTAATAATGACGATCTTATTGCATTTTATAAACCGACACATAAGTCAATCCCAAAGGAGGGCCAATGTGATTTAGGTATAAGATGGAGTAGAATAGTAGCAAACTTACATTCTATGTATCAATGAGTCTATGACTTGCCCAAAGGTGTCAAGACTCTTTGTTACTGAGACGTAGGATATGCCACTAGTTCTACATGTAGAATATTTTCTACCTAAATGAGTGTAGGTTTAATTGCGGTTGTAAACTCAAGCCCAAAGGAGGGGTTTATAATGTCGCTACTTAACCACTCAACCAAATAAGTATATTTAAGGATATCATATACATATTTGGAATTTATTGCATAATTTGGAATATATGCATTGAATGAATGTTATAATATGTAGCCTTGTATTTTAAAAGACGTTATGTTGATTTAATATCTGATGTGAGTCAATATTGTCCTTTTCAGCGATTTCTCCTAGTTTTGTTTCAAGTAATAACAGCAACATTCCTATCCTCAATGGATCAAACTTTACTGAATGGAAGGAACAAATCAATTTAACATTAGGGTGGATGGATATGGATCTTGCGTTGAGGGAGGACAAACCTGACCCCTCACTATGGAAAGCACGCAAGAAGAAAAGGCCAAGTATGAGAAATGGGAACGCTCAAATCGGCAAGCTCTTTTGCTGATGAAAGCGTATGTGGGAAAGAACATTCGGGGATCTATCCCTGAGTGCGACACAGCCCAATCTTATCTGGAAAATGTGGAGAAACAATTTGTTAGCTCCAATAAAGCCTTGGCCAGCACCCTAATGAACAAATTGTCCTCCATGAAGTATAAAGGATCCGGAGCTATTCGTGAACACATAATGCAAATGCGAGATCTAGCTTCCCAATTGAACACACTTGAAGTAACCATTTCTGATTCCTTCTTGGTACACTTTGTTCTCAACTCTTTACCGCCTCAATATGGTCCATTCAAAATTTCCTACAACACACATAAGGAAGATTGGTCAATTAATGAACTTCTGACCATGTGTGTGCAAGAGGAAGAGAGGTTAAAGCAAGAGAATATGGAGAATGTTAATTTAACTTCTCATGTGGAGAACAAGTATACTGGGAAAGGAAAAGGTGTCTCTTTCAAGAAGAAGTCAAAGAAAGCTTCAACTATTCAGAACCAAGTTGGAAGCTCAAGCTCTGGTTCCATTCAGAATCAAACCGGAAAACCAGTGATAAGGTGCTTCTTTTGCAAGAAGAAAGGACACATGAAGAAGGACTGTCAGAAATATCAGAAATGGCTCGCCAAGAAAGGTAATAATTTGGCTTTTGTGTGTGAACAATTGAATATGGTTTCTGTTCCAAATTACTCTTGGTGGATTGATTCTGGTGCCACAATCCATGTTGCCAATTCTATGCAGGGCTTTCTATCCCGAAGGACTCCAACTGAGAGTGAACGATGCATCATATCTGGAAATGGGATGCGTTCACGCGTGGAGGCTGTAGGAACCTTTAGATTGATCTTAGACAGTGGTTTTGTTTTAGACCTTGAGAACACTTTCTTTATTCCCAGTTATTCCCGCAATTTGATTTCTGTTGCTAGATTGGACCATGTTGGTTTCTCATTTAATTTCAATAATTGTGGTTTGTCTATTTTCCATAATTCTCAATTAGTTGGTTCTGGAATTCTTGTGGATGGTTTATACAGACTACATCTTGATAATTCCTATCAGCAATCCCTTTTAACCTTGCATAGAAATGTTGGCACTAAGCGTGGAAGAATAAATGAAACATCATCCATGCTTTGGCATAAAAGATTAGGCCATGTCTCAGAAGAGAGAATCCGGAGATTAGTCAAAGAGGGTATACTACCTTCACTTGATTTCTCTGATTTTGGGACATGTGTGGACTGTATAAAGGGAAAACAGCCCAAAACCTATAAAAGAAATGCCATAAGGAGTAATGGAACATTAGAATTGATCCATACAGATATTTGTGGTCCTTTTCCTCCTTGTATAAGTGGCGAAAGGTACTTCATCACATTCACTGATGACCACTCAAGATATGGTTACATCTACATGCTCTCTGAGAAATCAGAAGCAATTAATGCCTTTAAAGTTTTCAAGGCAGAGGTAGAAAACCAACAAAATAAAAAGATAAAAGTGGTAAGATCAGATAGGGGTGGTGAGTACTATGGTAGACACACTGAAGCCGGTAGAGCTATAGGTCCATTTGGTAGGTTCCTTGAAGGATGTGGAATTCAGGCACAATATTCCATGCCAGGCAGACCTAATCAAAATGGTGTTGCCGAAAGAAGGAATCGCACTCTTTTGGACATGGTTAGGAGTATGATTAGTAATTCTTCACTTCCTTTGTTCTTGTGGAGTGAGGCCTTAAAGACTGCCATTTATTTGTTAAACAGGATTCCTTCGAAGGCTGTACCAAAAACACCTTTTGAAATATGGACAGGAAGGAAACCTAGTTTAAATCACCTACATACGTGGGGTTGTCAGGCAGAGGCTAGGTTATATAATCCACATGAAAGGAAATTAGATTCTAGGACAGTAAGTGCATATTTTATTGGATATCCGGAAAGATCCAAAGGATATAAATTTTACTGTCCTTCACTCCAAACCAGAATAGCTGAAACTGATGTAGCAAAATTTCTTGAGGATGACTTAATCAGTGGGAGCGTGGAACCTCGAAACATTGTATTCGAGGAAATAGTAGAAACGACACCCGATGTTGTTGATAGTTTAATGGTTCCATATCCAGTAATTCAACAACGAATTGTGGAACCACAACCTATTATTCAAGATCCACCTCATCAAGAACCTGAACCGGTAAATGATATTCCTCCTCCAGTTCAAGAGGAAATTCAAATACCATTAAGAAGGTCTTCAAGAGAAAGAAGAAAAGCTATATCAGATGAATATGTTGTGTATCTACATGAAGGCCATGAATTAGAAGATCCTATTTCATTTTCACAAGCCATAAATAATAGAGATTCATCTAAGTGGTACGATGCCATGAAAGAAGAGTTAAATTCTATGCAAAAGAACAATGTCTGGGATCTTGTTGAGTTGCCTGAAGGAGTTAAACCCGTTGGGTGCAAATGGGTCCATAAGACCAAAAGGGACTCTAAAGGCAACATAGAGAGACATAAAGCCAGACTTGTAGCAAAAGGTTTCACTCAAATTGAAAGCATCGACTATACAGAGACCTTCTCTCCAGTCTCTCAGAAGGACTCCCTTAGAATTATTATGGCATTGGTAGCTCATTTTGATTTAGAGCTTCACCAAATGGATGTGAAAACACTTTTTTAAATGGAGATCTTTATGAGGAGGTATATATGGATCAACCCGAAGGCTTCTCGCAAAAAGACAAGGAACATCTAGTATGCAGATTAAGGAAGTCGATATATGGACTTAAACAAGCCTCCCGTCAATGGTACCTCAAATTCAGTGAGGTAATTATGACCTATGGTTTTAATGAAAACATTGTTGATCAATGTATATCTCAAGGTCAGTGGGAGCAAGTTTATATTTCTGATTCTATACGTCGATGACATTCCTGCTTGCTAGTAATGATTTAGGGTTACTTCATGACATTAAGAACTTTCTTAGCCAAAATTTTGAGATGAAGGATATGGGTGAAGCCTCCTATGTTTTAGGCATAGAGATTCACAGAGATAGATCTAAGTATTTACTTGGACTTTCTCAAAGGACCTACATCGCTAAAGTGCTTGAAAGATTCGGCATGCGTAACTGTAAACCTTGTATAGCTCCTGTTCAAAAGGGTGACAAATTCAGTAAAGCTCAATGTCCAAGGAATAAACTTGAAACTTTAGAGATGGAGAAAATTCCTTATGCTTCCGCTGTTGGCAGCCTGATGTATGCTCAAACATGCACTCGTCCTGACATTGCCTATGCAGTTGGATTACTTGAAAGGTATCAAAGTAATCCAGGCATGGAGCATTGGAAGGCGGCCAAAAAGGTTATGAGATATCTTCAAGGGACGAAAGAATACATGCTCACATATAGAAGATCAGATAATCTTGAACTCATTGGGTACTCCGACTCTGATTATGCTGGGTGCTCCGATGATTGTAAATCAACATCTGGATATGTCTTCATGCTTGGTGGTGGTGTTGTTTCATGAAAGAGTGAAAAGCAAAATGCGACCGCTTCCTCTACCATGCACGTAGAGTATATGGCTTGTCACACAGCCACATCTCAAGCATTGGCATTAAAGAATTTTGTCACAGAACTTCAAGTGGTAGAGTCCATCTCAAGACCAATAAAGATCTATTGTGACAACTCAACTGCTGTCCTTTTCGCTAACAACGGAAAGATATACAAGGGCCTTAAGCACATTAAGGTCAAGTATTATGTTGTTAAAGAAGGGATTGAAAAGGGCTACATTTCGATTGATCATATTAGCATCGACATGATGCTTGCAGACCCTATGACTAAAGGGCTAGCACCTACATTGTATAAGGATCATGTAAAATATATGGGTCTCATTCCGGATTTGAATTTGGTGTAATTTTTAACATTTTATGGTTGTATTTTATGGCTAAGAGCCTTTTTGTAATGTACACACAGAGTGACAGAAACAAAGAACGAATTGAAGAAGGCTTATTCTGATTGCATTTTGTGAGAATGGTTTGGTGCATTTTATTACGTGATTGCAAAATTGATTCTACAGGAATTTGAGTTTTAAAATTGATTCTACAAGGAATTCACCCCTCTAGCTTTGGGAAATTGCTGTTTTGGACACTATTTGTCTGAAATCTGTCGGCATGAAACAACTATAGAAAAACTGTTTGGTTGCACGATTTCAGAAGCAATTTTTTGTAAAATCCAAAAGTTGTTCAATCGTACAACCAAACGCTATCTGAACAAAAGTATTTGAAATCGGCTCTTTCATTGTGCTTTTTTTTATAAAAAGTTTCTCACTTGTAGCCTACTCCTTGATCTTAATATAAATTCCTTAACACAAATTTTTTTTTATTGATTTGTCAAATGATATTATAATATATATAATCTCTTCTATAACATAGACTTTTGAGACTCTCGCTATATGCATGTTAATTTGTGTTGAAAAATACCATGCCGTGGATGTATGGAAGTATATATTGAAAAATTAAAAAAACACGACCACAAAAAATAGATTAACGCGATTTGATAAATTTTATCTACATCTACGGTAAGAAAATAATTTTTTTTATTATTAATTTTTTAGGATCAAAACTTGTGTGATTCTAGAACGCTCACGTGTTCTGAGAAACATCCAATTGTATAAGAGTGAGAGTCATGTTAGAAATAAGGGAGAGAAAATAATAATAATGAAACCCTAAAACCCTTGTTCTATTAGAGAGGGTCTAAAGTCCTTTATATAATAGTACAAGATGGTGTTACACATGTAACACATTAAAATAATAACAAACTAATATAATAACAAACTAAGATAATAACAAATCTAATCTAATATCTTTAACACCCTCTCCTAAACTCTGAAGGGTTGTACCCTTAGAGTTTACACAAAAATGATAAACTAAACCTCTTATTTCAAACACCTCCAATTTATTTTTGTGAATTGGTAATCGTCATCTGTCTCTTGGATCCATCACTTCGCTCCCGCTCTTCTTGAGTCAGTCAAAGTCGCTCCCGCTCTTTGAGTCAGTCAGAGTCGCTCCCGCACTTCTTGAGTCAGTCAGAGTCGCTCCCGCTCTTTGAGTCAGTCAGAGTCGCTCCCGCTCTTTGAGTCAGTCGGAATTGCTGGTCCACTAGATCAGATGGCGCACATAGGGCTCACGGAGGTTCAAGGGGAAGACGGTGGGAACAGACGAATGCGGACAGACAGCGGAGACAGCACGCAGACAATGGTGGTGGAAATTCTTTAACACCCTCTCCTAAACTCTGAAGGGTAAAACCTTTAAAGTTTGCATAAAATTGAGACGACGGTGGGGACAGTGACGGACGGCAGGTGGTGGTTGGTGCAAACGAGCGTGGACATGCGCCAACGGAGAACAAGAAGTAGAAGAAATGCGACGCGAATGGTGACGCAAACGGTGCAGACTAGCGCAAGAAGATCAGAGGTACGCTGATAGAGAAGAATAATAAAAACGACAGTGCGCAAAGACGACAGCGCACGAAAACGACGGTGCGCGGGAACAACGGCGCACGGAGACAACGGTGCGCAAAAAACAACGACGCACGAAAAACGATGGTGCGCGAATACGACAACGCACAGAGGCAGCAATGCTGCATAAAAACGACGCCACTTGGTGAACGACGACGACAACAGTGGATCTCAAAGGAAGAAGAAGATCCAAGAAAGAAAAGAAACGATGATGTTGAAACTGGATGACTAGATTCGGAGTCCGAACGAAGTCGTAATGATCCAGAAAAGAAACGCATCAAAACGTGGCCAGACGGTGGCCGAACGGTTGACGGTGGTCACCGGCGTTCTTTGGCGGGTCGGATCCGGATAGGCGGATCCGGGTTTGTGCGTTGACGGATCTGGGTGGACGGGCCGGGCTGGAGTATCTGGACTAGTGGACCGGGCTGTGGATCGGATCCGAACTGGTGTGAGATGACGTGTGATGACGCGTTCGACGCGGATTTTGCGCGGATTTTGCGCCGGACGAGATTTCGCTATCGTGCGCTGGAGCTATTTCAGATTAGCGCTATCGTGCGCCCTTTTTTTTTTTAATGATGAAACCAAAGATGGTCCCCAGACCTTCCCGAAGGTGTTGAGACACACGACAATGACGACCGTCCAGAACAAGCAGGCGTGGAAGATGACGAAGAGATCGGTGGACATGCCGATGAAGCCGAAGTAGACGGGGAGGATGACGTGGTTGACGGGGTAGGATGCAATCGAACGGGCCCTGACCAAGAAGAGGACGGTCGGGGTCGATCGGGATGAGGTTGATCCCGCGTTCACGTGCGAGGTTCACGAGGGAGAACTGGATGGGGCTCTTCTGCTTCTTGGGGGCGAGGGCGTAGCCTATTCCGTATCTCCTCGGACGCTGTTCTTCCGCCATGGATGGAGAGATTCGAATTCCACCTCGGTTTCAGGTATACAGAGGGTGTGTACGTGACACGTCCGCATTACGACATCACACATGGTGTTCTCGCGGGTTCTTCTGATGGTCCTTTTATTTAACTTTTGTGGTTCATCACTGAAGGGTCACATTGATGCGATGATTTCCGAATGGAAGACTCATTGACATGTACGATAGCTCTGCGAGATCTTGTCACGCGATAGGACGATGGATGGCGTCGGATGATTCAGTCTCCATGAGAGGGAGGAGAACTTCGTCGCCGCGACCTTCAAGGTTTCACGAACCGTCTTCGATTATTGAAATTAGGGTTTCTAGATGTAGATTCCAAAACCCTAACATTGAATCCTCAAAATAATTTGTGGGTATCAAAAGTCCTACCCCGCTCTGATTGAAGATATCTCAATTAGAGCAGGGAAGAGGGAAGAAAAACTTTTATAGATCTAGGATTTCAAAGGTGGCTCTGATACCATGTTAGAAATAAGGGAGAGAAAATAATAATAATGAAACCCTAAAACCTTTGTTCTATTAGAGAGAGACTAAAACCCTTTATATAATAGTACAAGATGGTGTTATACGTGTAACACATTAAGATAATAACAAACTAATATAATAACAAACTAAGATAATAACAAATCTAATCTAATATCTTTAACAACATTTATAGTTAGAATGTGCCCGCGGTCATACTCGTTATTAGAAACATTCAATAAAATTAGAGTGACAAGAAGATAACATGTTATGTCACAGTAATAATAACAACAAAAACAACCACCACCTGCACGACTGTTCATGTTTATTCCAATATTTTCAGTAACCAATCAGAACCACCCCGCCACCTGATCATGTTTATTCCAATATTTTTTTAAGAAGTTTTTTTTTTTTTTTTGTTTACAAGGCTCTGTTAAAACCAACAAAGCAGAATGTGTTATCTCCTCAGCTGATTTGGAGATAATCACCAGTGGCTAGTAGCCCCTCATCGACTAACAATCTGAAAGAGTCCTGTTTAGTAGACAAACAGTTTCGTATGAACGAATCCTGTAATGATATAAAACGTCGAGTAACGTGAGAGACTCTAGCCTGCTTGGCGAGTGCATCCACTGCACCCAAATACTGCCGGGGGGTCAACCTAAAACAAACCTGACGTTTTGAGAAGTTGAATAGTAAACTTGTTCAGTCTGTGACAATGATATTTAATTTGTTTACGATAAGTGATAAGTCCAGCGGGTTATTTCAACATAGATGATGTAATTTTCTTTCTATAAAGAATAATAATAATAATAAAGTTCACCAAATTCAAACATCAACAATTTGCAGCACGTTTTGAGAAGGGTAAAATGCATTTGACCCCTGAAGTTTTCTAAACTTGTAGAAGCACTCTCTATAGTTCAATAATATGCAATTACACCCACTGCAATTTTATTTTCTATTAAGATGAGATAAAAGTACGATTTTACTATTTTAATTCAATCTTTATCATGTTTTTTTTTTTGGTGGGTTATTTTTACAATTTAATTAATTATGTGACTTAATTTTCAGAAAAATACGTTAATTATTGTATAAGTTAATATTCATAAAACATATATATAATTAATTAATTGATTTTTTTCATTGATATTTAGATAGTTAAGGGTAAAACAATAATTTTAAATTACTTTTGTCACATCTTAATGAAAAATATAATGACAAGGGGTGTAAATAAATGTTTTTAAACTTTAAGAGGTATTTCTACAGGTTTTAAAAATTTTAGAGGATCCACGTGCATTTTACCCTTTTGAAAAACATTGGATATAAGATGAGATATATGAACGTAAACATCATCATAGAACTAGAGTCTCACCATCACAGCATTAATTTCTTTGCAAGTTCATTGGGTCCATTCAACAGGTCCATTCAACATGGATTATATTGGTGTTGATTTATGAACGTGTACAACAATTAACAGCATTTCTTTGCAGGTTCATTGGGTCCTTTCAACATGGATTGCTAGCTTAATTTTAAGACTTTTCTCTTCAACTGCCAATTTATTTGAGATTGGCCGGTGCTATTGGACATCATATCATCAAAAGTCTTAGATCTAAGTTTGAATTAGGTTTAAGATTAAAGAAAAATCTCATTAAATCTTTTTCAGTCAACAGGAGTAATTAAGACGACTGTTTTATACCGTGGTTGATTCGTGGTTAGGTTCAATTGTTAAAAAAAAGGATTTTTATTTTTAACTCCCCGCAAACCATGTATTTAGCGATCGCTCCCTCACTTCTTCGTATTTAGGTTTTACTTCAATATTTAAAAGATAATTCCTTTTTACTCCCTACGAGGGACCTATCTATAAATTATTTAATTTTCTTTTTAATCTCAAGTAGAGAGTAAAAAACAAGGGTTTTTTATTTTTAACTCCCCGCAAACTATCGTATTTAGCGATCGCTCCCTCACTTCTTCGTATTTGAGTTTTACTCCCCTGATTTAAAGGATAATTCATTTTTACTCCCTATCAGTGACTAAAAAGAAAATTAAATAATTTACAGATAGGTCCCTCACAGGGAGTAAAAATGAATTATCCTTTAAATCCAGGGAGTAAAACCCAAATACGAAGAAGTAAGGGAGCGATAGCTAAATACGATGGTTTGCGGGGAATTAAAAATAAAAAACCCAAAAAACAATTATCCTTTAAATCTGGGGAGTAAAACCTAAATACGAAGAAGTGAAGGAGTGATAGCTAAATACGATGATTTGCAGGGAGTTAAAAATAAAAAACCCAAAAAAAAAACACCATGTAAAATATTCTAATTACATCATAGACAAAGTTTATACCCGTAACTCAATGGTTATCAAGGGAATTTGAAAAACTCTTGCAGACCGTATCATGATTGTCTATATGACTATGTACTCTTTTAAATAATGTCAAAAAAGACAATTAGCATGTGTATATATTAATGAGAAGGAGGGGGAGGTTTTGGAGCTCCTCCGCCAAGTCTCCACCATGAATGACAATTAGCATGTGTGTATATATACAAAGTTTATACTCGTAACTCAATGGTTATCAAGGGAATTCTTCAATTGCTCCTTTGCAATCTCTGTCTCCTCCTCCACAATTTGTGTTTAATTTGAGTGGTGAAATTCACTTAATACTATGAACAACTGTTTATAGTAATATTAATGAACAGCAACCACCACATGCTGTAATTCAATATATTTTTGAAGTTATTCAGTAATACTTGTTCAACTTGTGAAGATGATGTTTGTAGCATACTATAAGTCCACCAAGATTCAACAAATGGATGATTGAAGTCTCTTCTATTAAGATCAAATTCAACACGTTTTCAAAAACATACATAAACATTTGAACGTGCATCACCGGCCATCAGAGTCGGCTGTTTGGAAATATGCCTCACCTTCATGACATTTCATTGAAAGTTCATTCTTTCCCAACATGGACTGGTGTGGAATTCTGTGGTTACTATAAATTAACAGAACTTTTTAACTGCAACCACATTTAGTTTATTTTGATGATTTTTCTTTTCAAATATCTGATTGATGTCAGGTTGCAATCTCACTCAAACTTTTTAGTTCATGATTTTATTACAGAAAAAATTACAGAGATTTATATAGAAGTATAACATTTTTTTTTTGATATATAAGCCGTCTAGGGCGATTACAAACTACAGGCCCGTAAGGCTCCTACTAACTGTGTGGACAGAATCCAAAGGGCAACCCAGAACAAACTTAACAAAACATAGTGGCCGGGCTGAAACCCAATTAAACCCAGAACAAACTCTTACAAACTGTTTTTGTTTTTCTATTCTCGCCATCAGCGAGAATTGAACCCAAGAAGTGTCACAAGACGCCAACGTCCTTATAACATGTTTAAACGCCAAAAGGTATGTTACATGATACATGATATATATGATTAATTTGTAACTATAGCACCTTATCTAGCCTAAAAGAGAGGAGAAAAAAATGCACTCTTCGTCCATATTGATACTAGGAAGGCTGAGTGATCCCCATAGATTCACATATGAGCAGTCACTGGTGGTGTAGTTTAGATCATCCTCGATTGGCAATGGTGAATCAAGTTTCAACCCATAATTTGATATCATATGATCCACACTCCATAATTCACTGCTCAACTCAGGCCATGTTTCTTTGGGAGACTGATTATTGGTTGTGAATGTCGAATGGAAGGAGGAATTTGCTTCTGAACTGCTCTGGTGATCATTTGATTCAGATGATATTGGTGGATGATGTTCTCTCTGGGGAGTACTACGTGACGCCACATGATGATTGGATGTTATTGAATTAGGAACGCATGTGTGCTCATTGTGATATACGACATGGTACATCGTGCGATCGCTTTGCTCTAGTTGTTGCACTTGTTTCTTGGCGGGGCAGGTTTTTTCATTGGAACATTTGTAGTAGCTCCTGCAAAAATTGATCATGTGCATGAAATATATATCAGGGCCTCATAAGTGTCACTCGATGTTTATGAGTTATAACCACCCACCCATCTCTGCTCTTTATTGGAGGTGAAAGTCACTGTGTTGTGGATTGATGGTTTGAAACTAGATCATCAATGAAAGGTTTAGAAACTTAGATAGCTACACACATACACAGAGACAGAGAGACAGAGATTGAGATGGGAAATTAAATTTAAACTTATGTAGATTAAAATTAAGGTTTTCCATATCTTTATCACATGATTAACAAGTCCCATGTTTTGACGATTCTTCTTTCAAATGCTTCAATTGATCACATCTAACTCTTTTGACACAAAACCTTCAATTCACATCATTCTTTGCTAAAAGTTGTGAAATAATTGCACCAAAAAAAAGAAGAAAACTCTACAAACCTTGGAAATTGAGAACCATTGATCTTCTTCTGCCCATACTTATTCCAGCTCTGCCTATCATCAAGCGGAAGGACCGAATTGACCGACCATGTCATCGAACTGTTCGCGCCTCTACAAACAATTAAATCAACCTATTCATATTTAGTTTTTTTTTTTTTTTTTAAAAAGAAAAGAAAAAGAAGCCAAGATCATATTATATATATGTGAACACTTCATTATGAGTAAAAGAAAAATTAACCTACCGCTTCCTTTTATTTCCATTATTAGCAGTGGAAGAAGAGCTTAGGTTGGAGACATCCGAAGCTCCATTTGACTTCAAAACAGAGAGAGTTTTTGCGAAAGACCGTAAGACGTCTTCGATGAGCATCACAGCCTCTGCTTCCCATTGATCACCACCATTAGGACTCAAGAGAAGGTTTTGGAGCTTCATCGCCATGTCTCGGCCATGGTTGATCTCTCCTTCGATCGATCCTTCACGATCGTAGTACGTCGAGCTTCTCGTCGCCATGATCTCCTCTTCTTCCTCCTCCTCCTCAGTTGGTGGTGGTTTTGGGAGTTGGATATATCAAATTCACTTGTAAAGTTATAATACTATGAAGTGGGAAAACCTAATAAGGGGTGGAAAGTCTATTTATTATGATTGGTGAAGATGAATCTCTTCACATGTTGACCATGGTCAATCTTGACAAAAAAGAAAAAAAAGACAAAAATCTCTATTTTTCCATGTTGATGAAAATGCCCTTGTCATTGTTGTTGACAACCTTGCAAATTAATTATTATATAAAAGTGGTTTTTTTTTTAATGTATAACCCTACAAAAACAGGATATTCATTTTAACTGCCTAACTTGTATAATTGTATGCCATTAAAGTATGTGTCATTCTATTACTAGTTATAAACAAAATGAAATTGAACTGGAATTAAATCTAACTAAGATTGCTTTTTTAATTTTAAGATATATATATATATATATATATATATACGGGGGCGATTAGGTGCGGCGTGCGGCATGTGCGGCGGCGACGTGGGCCGTTCGATCGCGAGTCCATCGCATCCAACGGTCGACGTATATGGGGGCCGATTACTGCGGCGAACGGCAGGTGCGGCGTCGATCGTGGGCCGTCGATCACGGGTCCATCGCATCGGACGGTCGGGTGCGATTCACGTCGACCGTTGGATGCGATGGACTCGCGATCGAACGGCCCACGTCGCCGCCGCACCTGCCGCACGCCGCACCTAATCGCCCCCTATATATATACATGTATATATATATATATATAGAAAATCAACATTCGGTGGGCCCCCCATGTAAGACAAGATTAAGCCGACATAATGGACGAAATGTAGTTTCTATGGCCCAAAGTTGAAGTCATGGTGGAAATATGTTTAGAGATTGAGAAATATATTTAGAGATTATGAAATATATTTTGAGATTGCAAAATATATTTCTAAGATTCTGGAGATTGCGAAATCTGTCTCTAAGATTCTTGAGACTTCTAAATCTGTTTATTTCTAAATGTATTTTGTTTCCTCTTTAGGCTTTTTGTTTCCTCTATATAAGTTCTTGAGGAAAACAAAATATAAAAGAGGCACATAGACAATTCTTCTCAATAAAATCATCACCGCCGCCCGTGGATGTAGGCAATTTGCCGAACCACGTAAATTCCTTGTCTTCTGTGTGATTGCTTGTTTGATTTGTTCTTCTTCTCTCTCAAACCCTCAAACCTAGATCTATTTCGGGAGGTTTTCCACAACACGAAATGCTACACTGCTATAGAATATTGCTGATAACCTAATTAATTAATGACAGTGGATATAGTATATACTATCTGAATTGTGTGACTAACTAAAAATGTTACACAGCATGACTGGTTTTCTATTAAAACACACGTGGAAAAAAAGAAGTTGGGTTTGTGAATCTTTTGTGGACACACGCACCAAAGTCAAGATCATATAGAGAAATATTTATAGTCTGAATCAGACTTTAGCGTTTGTTGGATCAAGATCTTAATCAGTTGAAGCCATATTTTTTCTCATGCAATATTAGCTGAGCGTGACAACTCACTCATTGTGTTGTTTTGGTACAGTGCGCTATTATTTAAGTACTATTCAATGGTTAATAAATGGTATTTCAGTACATGTCTAAATAAACGACAGTATTTGATGAGATTTTTATAAATGATTTTTTTAATTGATGTAAGATTTATTTGTATTATTCATTCAAATATATATTGATAGAAATCTCATCACTACGTATTGAAATAAAAAAAATTCATAGAAATGTGAACATGGACTAATAAATTTGATAAATTTGATGGTGATATATCATGTATGAATTTTTTGAAATGTTTGATTCACAATACACTTGAGATGGTAACGCAAAAGAGATAAAATTCAAGGAGTAGAATAATTTGACATTGTATGGTAACTTAAAAATTAAGAAAATTCAAAGATCTCATGCTTATCTCATTTTCGCTCACATAGAAAGTTAAGATGATTAGAAGTATCTCATTTTTTTTCAAACCTCGTGTTAGTTGATTCTCTCTCCTTTTTTCAATAGTATTGAAAGATACATAAACAATTATTCAAAGCTTTCAGAGTACAAAGAACTGTTGAGGATAATTATAATAAAATTGGTAGACTACACTATCAAATAAACTGTCACCCCCTCTTATAGATTAAATGATCCATATGTCACATCATATTTTTATTTTTTTATGAATCTGGTACAAAATCTTCATCATTATATTTCTTTAACAAGAATAATTAAAAATACTACTAAACTAAAAATTATTAATTCTAATAGTATATTAATTTATTTGTAGAATAATCATAAATCCAATTTATACATTTATTATAAAGATGTAATCCGCTATTTATAAAATATCTAACCAGTGTTCTCGGAACATTCTGACGGATCAAACGGAATCATACTGGACCCACAGATTCTTCCATGAAATATCTTAAACTGCATGCATGTCTTGACTCTACACCCAACAATATTTAAACCTTTATTAAAGATGAAAATGTCTCGTGGTGTAACAAGAAAATATAAAAAATTAAAAAAGCATAACTTTAAGCCCCCGTTTGAATGCTGGATAAACCTCGAATAACCCCGGATAAAATTTGGATGTCGTTTGAAAAGCCCGGATAAACCCAGATGAAGTGTGTCAGAATAAACTGGTATAAAATGATATATGAATTTTAATCCATCCCTATAATAAAATTTATCATAGGTTATTCCACCCAAAGAATAAGTAGGCCCACTATCAAATCAACTATCATCACCTCTTATAAATCACATGTCAAATCAACTATCATTACTTTTTTACTTTTTATAAATTTTTATCTATACTTTATTCACATTTTGCTCAAACAACAAACATTTATTCTTAGGATTCCCAACGAGAATAATTCAAAACATAACCAAACACAAAATCATTTAATCCTTATTTATACTCATTTATGTCTGGATAAATAAATACCCAAAAATAAATCTTATTCTGTATCCAAGGGCAGCTAAGAGGTCATAGTTTTTATCCACTATAATGCATTCCAAGTTCCAACCGTTGCTTTCAGACAGTGCCTGATGTAATCATTTTTTCATATTTTTCTTGGAAGATTGATGCAAGTGGGTAGCACAGCTTTGAACTATATGATATATTTTTTCTTGATTTCTAGATGAAGTTGACGTCTCCCAATGAGGAATATCAGAGATGAGTCATATCTAATGTTATGCTTCCTTGTTGGTTCAATTCAGACAATGAAATCCTTAAATAATATAATTTTACTTTTAACCATCTCGTTTTTACAGCTGACCCAATCAGCGCTGGCTTTTTTCTTTTTTTTTACAGAGACTTGTTATATAACATGTCTCTTGTATTTAAACATCCCGCGTGGTGTTTTTTTATTTATGAGAATACAAAAGAGACATGTTATATAACACGTGTCATTTGAAAATCTCGGAGACTCTCCATTGGTTTTTCTTGGATGTTTTTTTTTATATTTTGTTATGTTTAAAGAGAAGTGTTATATGTTACACATCTCCAGTGTTAAACAACATGTAAAATATTACACGTCTTTGTAAAAAAAATAGAAAAAAAACTCAATTAACGCTGACATGACAACACTAATTGGGTCTAGGATTAGAATAAATACTCAAATGAATGAATCGTAAGAACTTATTTATCAAATGTGTAAAAACAAAATTTCGACGAGGTATATACATATGTAGAGTGAGTATATGATTTAACTAAATACATGGGACGGTAAATCAGGCTGTAAAATGGGCCGTGTAGTAGCGATCTTTATAGAATCGTTTGGGCCGCCCTTAAACGGCCCATAAACAACCCAGATCCCATATCCAGCAGATTAAATTACAACCGTTGGATCAGTCGCGCTGACGATAAAGAACGGAACCTTTTCATGCCCCGCGCGAAGCATCATAAGCCCAGATGCTTCTCTCCCCTCCGTTCCCTAGGTGGTGTTGCTGCGGAGCAGCCGTAGCCGCCGCCGCGGGTGCACTGAGAATGTTATCCTGTTCCCGCCCTAACCCTAGCCGCTCGATCGTTCCGTCAATTGCGACCGGAGCAGGGGAAACCCTAATCCCGCCAAAACCTCTCTCGAGCCCGTCTCGAACACTTCGAATCACCGGATTCCCTAAAATGATGTCCGCGGTCAGTCGGGTCTCGGAGGCTGACCCTCCCGTGGCGGCATCGGAAGTCCCTGATCTGCCGCCGCTCGTGGTGGTCTCCTTCTACAGATTCGCGGATCTCCCCGACCACGCTCGGTTGCGGAAGCCATTGAAGGACCTCTGCGAGGAAGAAGTAAGTGAAACTATAACTGATGGTTGTAACCACGTTTGCAATCACTAAATGAGTGTTCATTGAATGCGTAATCGATTCATTCGCGAGTTCTTGAGGGTTTTTTATATGCGAAATGGGAAACCTTTTCTAACACTTTCATATGCAATAGTTCATAAAATGAAGGGGACTCAGAAGGGTGTCTTGGATGGTAATTTTTTTTAGGATAAGAAAACACTTTTTAATTAATGACTCATGATTGTGTAAAGTAAAAAAATTGAAATCTTTAAAAGTTTGAGATTGAGAAATGGAAATATGAACTCTAATGTTGGCAGTAGAGTTGAGTTGCATTTGATAATAAGCATTCAATTGTAGTGTTCTTGGTAGATTGTTTGGTTTTGTAAGTCTTGTTGATGTCCACTCTTTTGTGGAAATGAAAAAAAAAAATGAAAGGAAAGTCTTTTTGACCCTGACTACAAATTAGATCACATTTCCATTTCCGTCTTGACAATGAATTTGACCAAGGCCCTGTTTGGATGTGCGGTTCCACAACCAAATTTCTGAAGTTGTTGTATGTTTTTCAAAAGCAATGATTCAAGAGATTCTAAAACACCAGACAAATAACAAAGATAATGCAGCAATTTGTGGGGAATGCAGCTTTTGTCATAAACCATTTGGATTCGCGTTTGGCTTTTCTAACCAGAATACACCGAAGCATGGGTCCAAAGGGAGCCTAAGGCCACATTTTTCAACTACCGTACTTGATCTTTGTATCAACAAGTTAAGAATCCTCTATGCGCTATTATTATTTTATTTTGGAAGAACTGGTTGGAATTGTACCACCAATTTTTATTAATGATGAATCTGGGGTTCAATTCCAAGAAAGAGAAGGAAAAATAGAGTAGATGATTAATCTGGTAAAGGCATCCGGCAGGTGCCTTCACAGCTGCAGCTACATAATAATCACCATCAAGTATTTTATATCAGTTATGTAAGATAACAGTTCGGATGAAGTGCATTGAATATGAAGCTCTGCTATTTTTTTTATACCTCGTATTTTTCCTTCTTTTATGGATTTCCACTCGGTGTCATATGTTCCTCACCAGGCTGATGATTTTCCAGCGTGTTTCAGGTGGTATCATTCTTGCACCCGAGGGGATCAATGGGAGCATTTGTGGGACACGAGAAGCGGTGGATAAGGTTTTGGGGTTTATTCAAGTTGATGGGAGATTGAAGGGTCTCAGAATGATTGAATCGCCTGTCAGCCCTGAGGAAGAAGCCGTCCATCATGGACATACCAGCCACTCTCCAGTTGGAGCCGGGGAAGATGCGCCATTTCGATGGGATCATGTGCGGGTCAAATTGAAGAAAGAGGTACTTCTCATCACTGTAATCATCACCTTATTTGTGTGTGATAATATGGTATATTGAATATAGCGCTCAACTAATTTAGAGAGCATCAAGAATATTTTTTCCTATTTGTTTTCAGATCATCTGATTTTGGGCTTTCTTGCCTTTTTAATGTTATGTTTTCTCGTGCAGATTGTCTCCTTTGGGGATCCAAATGTATCACCCATGAAACAAGTTGGAAAGTATGTTAACCCAAAGGACTGGAATGCATTGATCACTGATCCAGATACTGTAAGTAATGCTATATTCGTTCACATAAAGAAACACTGTATCTATGAATTCCATATTGAATCATATGCATGACTTGCCGATCACCATTTTATTGCATAAGCCTACAACTATATTTTATAATCCACCTATTCACAATAATTAATTAGATCGATGGC
This sequence comes from Acorus calamus, assembly GCA_030737845.1. NCBI lineage: Eukaryota > Viridiplantae > Streptophyta > Magnoliopsida > Acorales > Acoraceae > Acorus > Acorus calamus. Next base: position 26,969,306 of record CM060878.1, on the reverse strand, counting down.
TATGAATCCTTAAATACAATAAAATTGAATCTTAAGCTAAAAACATTCTTATAAATAAGTAAATCCATAATCAAGCAACCACAGAAGGAAATAAACATACAGAAAAAAGCTGAAATCAAAGTGCAGGTCTCTAATAAGCAAAAAGATTGACTATATATAAATTGAGTTTCAAACAAAACAAGGGAGATTAGCAAATCGATCGAAGTAAACTATTGAATGGTCATCAGTCAATTAATTAGGTTGTTCTAGGTTCACAAGGCATGCACACACACACACATAAACTCAGTCAGCATAACAGAATTTCATATTTGAAATTTTAATTCACCTGCATAATAAGAAACAAGCAGAATAATCATCTTCAATTAAATTTTATGATCCATGGTGAGGTTATAAATAACCAAAAAGACATAGAAAGAGATAAGGAAACATAACATCTCCTGAGATACTTACAATTTTTTGCCCGAACTCCACTGATCCTATTGCCCCAACTCCAGTGAACCTCAATCTCACAGTGTTTGACCATCTTTTTCTTATTGTTCCTTCACATATTAAATAAAATACCACAAAAAAGTGATCATGCTTAAAAAAACACAAATCGAAAGTTTTAATTACAATTATTTTTTCAGTAGAGATGGATGTAGATGCTCTGTTTTCATTAAAATATAATGCACATTATACCAACACAGACTGCCAAAATATATAGAAAAATCAAAACCTGATAGAAAAAAAAAATCTTTAACAACAAGACCTACAAGCATCAATTGAAAAAAAAATCAAAACCTACAAGCATCACTGTAACCCAATTTTTTTATAGTGGGAGTTGCAAACCTTTGCTTAACGGAAGCTGAGGCCTCCTATATCGCTCCATTTCCTCCATCCATCGATTCTCCCAAAAACTCCACGACTCAGGCGCCCAAGGACTCTCTATCACCGACCTCCTCCGACGGCCAAGATGAGAGGACGACCTTTCGATCAAGACCCTCTCCCACTGTCAGATCTCCGAAACCCTCATCGATCACCTGAACCCCCTCGCCTCCGACTTCCTCCACCGCCTCCCCCAAAAGCCCACCCTCTGCCACCACCAGATCCTCCTCGATCGCCTCTCCTGCGATCGCCACTTCTCCAACGTCCATCACGTGGTCCTCTCCATGATCATGTCATGCGAAACCAAATCCACTCCAGGATCGGCGGACGTTCGATAGGATGGACGGGGAAGGCTTGCATCCGGGGACGGCGGCTCATGCGCATCCAATCAACGGGTTTTGCGACGCGGGGAGGGTTGACTAGGGTTTGGGACTATTGAGGGAGAGCAGTTAGGGTTATGGATGAGAAGGGAAAGAAGGGGTTGACGTGGGGCAATTTAGCGTTTTAAATAAATCTATCGGGTTAACTTTCACTTATTTAACCCAAACTTGTAGTGACGGCCGAAATCTGGCCATCAATAATCCCTTCATTGTGAACTGCAGAACTAGTAGTGCTGACCATTAGCGACGGCCAGAAATCGACCGTCAGTATAGAAGATATCAGCGACGTCCGCCACCGTCGCTATAAAGCAATGAGAAGATGGGATTAAAGTGTGGTGTGACTTTTAGCGACGGCCACGGTTTGACCGTCGCTATTACTATTCCATAAAATTCAGTTTTCAAACACATCAGCGACATTTTGTTTGTTGGCTGTCAGTAAAACCCGTCGCTAAAAGCTATTTTTCTTGTAGTGTGTTACAAAAAAATCTTTTAAATTTATTAATGGGCAATGATTTTAATTTATGACTTCAAATCATTTAAACTTATAATATGTACTCTTCAAACCATTTAAACATGTGAGTTGTAATTTTATATTTTTTTCAGAGTTTTTTTTCAGCTAATAAAAACATGAGAATTAGAGCTATTAAATATTGTTTAAGGGCCAATTGGGGGCTTTGAGAAGTTATTTTTCTCTGTGTAGATTTTTATCTAAAGATCACTCTTTTTTTATACTAGTGGATGTCATTCCATATTTTATATTTCCTCGTATGTTGTTTTATTTGTTCTGTTTGGAGTTTGATGTGTGCCTAATTGCCTATAAAGGTGGATATAAGTTTTCTATCTTCACCTCTACAGTCAGTTTTTTTTTTCATATTGTATTCTTTTAGAAAAAATGCAATCATGTGACCTAACTACTTGTGGATAACTTTAGAATTAAGGGTTTGTTGTATTATAAACATGTATAATACACAATAGATATCAACGCAAGAACAATATGCTTTAGTTTGAAAAAGAAAATAATGGTGGATGATCTAAGTATATATTATCTAATATACAATAATGAAATGATTGATTGCAATACAAACAAATCAATCATTCTCGTATATTTATCAAAGAAATGAGGTGATATCAATATTTCATTCATCTACATATTCATTAAAAAAGATGATAAATAGAGAAAATATAAAAAAAACTTTGAATAAAATATGAAAGACACTAGATAACCATCATCCATTAAAAAAAGAGTTTTGTTAAAAGAAAAAAAAAAGATATTCACAATGCTATAATAAAAGTACATGGGAATCCCACCCATTAGGGTGAGATTTTGAAATGACTTCTTCCTTTATTTATCTCTCTAAAGTCCACAAAAGTCCATCACTTAAGAAAGTCTTTACAAATCATATTTAAATTGGATAACACATGACAAAATGTCTACTATGAGGAGTCTTAATCGAATAACGCTGTACTTTTTGTCCACAAAAAAATGTCTCAATCAAATAACACTGGACTTTTTGTCCACGAAAAAATGTACCAATCGAATAACGCTGGACTTTTTGTCCATGAAAAAATGTCCCAATCGAATAACGCTGGACTTTTTGTCCACGAAAAAATGTCTCAATCGAATAACACTTGATTTTTTTGTGTACGAAATAATGTCTTAATCGAATAACACTATACTTATGTCCATGAAATAATATATCAATTGAATAACATTAGACTTTATGTCCACGAAATAATGTCTTAATTGAATAATGCTGGACTTTTTATTAACGAATCAATGTCCTAATTGAATAACACAAGATTTATAAATCCATGGACATAGGCATTTTGTCAATAAAAATCCTAATTGAGTACCCCCTTAAAAATCTCATCACTATATATTGATATAATTTTATTTTATAAAAATGTAGACATAGACTAATAAATTTGAAAGATTTGACGGTGTTGTATCTATCATGTATGAGAGTAAATAAAAAGAGTGTTCGTGGAACATTCGAATTGAATCGTATAGAATTTGATAGGGACCCACAGATGCATCACAAAAAATTTAAAAGTAATTCTTCCATAACATTTCCAAATTATTGCATGTCTTTCTTGACTAAATGTAGACAACCATATGTAAACCTGGAAAAATGAGATAAAAAGAATAAGAGAAATGAATACATGACTTTAAGTCATAGATTGTATCCACACGATAATGCATTCCCACGTTGCTTTCAGACACAGTGACATACGTATTGATGATATACATAATTATTTTTTCATATTTTTCTTGAAAGATTGATGCGTGTGTAGCACGGCTTTGAACTATATGATATATTTTTTCTTGATTTCTAGATGAAGTTGATGTCTCTCCCAGTGAGGAACGTTTGAGGAACGTTTGACGATTGATTTGACATACTTTTTCTTGAGTGACAAGTTACATTATAATTTTGTGTGAAAAATTAAACATCATATCATATATTCATATGTTTCATCCAATAAAGTTCATATTCGGTGAAATGCAACTATAATTGGCATCGCGTACAAGACCCGCGTGTATTAGTTCCATTAATTTTTAGACATTTTTAGTTTTAAATCCTCGTAAACTATAGGATTTAGCTATCAATCTCTCAATTTTTCATATTTATGTTTTAACTTATATGTTCATTTTTAGTCCCTGGGAGGGACCTATTCCTAAATTATTTAGTTTGCTTTTTAATCCCTGGGAGGGATCTATTCCTAAATTAACATTTAAATGTAAGGACTAAAACTTAAATATGAAAAAGTGTGAGATCGATAGCTAAATCTTATAGTTTACGGGAACTTAAAACTAAAATCTTTAATTTTTATAGTCTTCTCTAGAATATACAAGATTAAAAAGACATGAAATTAAATATACACATTTAGTTCATTCAATCAAATAAATGTTTTACTTTTATAAAAGTTACAAAAGTACATATATCAGTAGATAAATTATGTAGTTTTTTTTTTAAAAAAAAGAACATGTTAACATTTAAAAAGATTGCACGAAGAACTGTCCTTGAGATTTTCCAACTCTAAACTCTCACCTCTTATTGGATGAAAATGTTATCCTTAGCTCCCCTTCAAATGCAGCCTGCATCATTTATATATATATTTTTTAAATAATTTATTTTTATAGAAAATAAAATGTATATTTCATTTTCATATACAATATAATATTTTAAAGGAAAAAATTGATATAACTATCTGAAAAGTTGACTAAATCGTTTTTAATCTCTATAAAATTAGAAAATCGTTACAGGTCTCTATGTAATTAGAAAAATGTTGTTTTAGTCCCTATCGTCACCCCAACTAACCAGATACATGGTTAACTTTAACTACACATTAAAAGTTATCATAATGTCCTCACCTTTTCCCCCATTTGGTAAACGGATTAAGCGAGTATAAGGATAGTATAAGGGTGGTATAAGAATGGATAGGAAAAATAGTTGGTTGTTTGCAAGGTATAACTTGGTATTACTAAGCCAGTTTAAACGAGTATAAGATAGTATAACAATTCTAAATAACCCTTAGGATAAACTATATTCAGTTTATCTATTCACATGGGTCCACATGTCAAATCAACTTTTTACACTTTATCACATCAAACCACCTATCAACACCTCTTATACATCAAATGGCTCACAGTCAAACAATTTTTTTACACTTTATTTGTATTTTATTCTTCATTAACCAAATCAACATTTATTCTTACGTTTTTCAATGAGAATAAAAAAAAACACAACTAAACAGAAAACTGTTATTTATGTAGATTTGTTTTATTGCATGTATCTTTAGAATAACTCAATTCTATTGAAACGAGGACCTAATGTTTGAAAAATGATAAGCTCTTTAAAAATTTATGAATAGTTTGGCCCAATTTTAATAAGAATTGTTTTGTATTCCTGACTCGTATCACGAGAAAAATGTTGGTTCTATATATAAAATAAATTTGTAGGTGTAGCGACCCATATTTTTAAAGAGAATTAAAAGGTTTTCCCGATCCCATCTTTTCTAAGGAATATTTGTCTTTGCTATCTTTTCCTGACACAAAGTCTGTGAGAATAATTGGTGCTCTAGTAATGCATTTTTACTTATTCAATATATCAATCATAAAAAATGGTATAATCCAATATTATAATTACTATTATGGATCAAAGGTTTTTTTTCTTCCTTTGACGGTGTGGTCGTTTGGTTCATTTTGTTAGGATGGCTGAGAGCCTTGTTATGTAAACACAGGGTGAGAGAAACAAAGAACGTGTAAAGAATCTCTACCACCATTGTCCGCGTGTTGTCTCCGCTGCCTGTCCGCGTTCGTCTGTGCCCTCCGTCTTCTCCTTGAATCTCTAGCCCTACGTGTGCCTCTGATCTAGTGGACCAGCAATTCCGACTGATCAAAGAGCGGGAGCGACTTTGACTGACTCAAGAAGAGCGGGAGCGACTCTGACTGACTCAAAGAGCGGGAGCGACTTCGACTGACTCAAGAAGAGCGGGAGCGAATGATGAATCCAAAAACGAGACGATTATCAATTCACAAAAATAAATTGGAGGTGTTTGAAAATAAGATGTTTAGTTTATCATCTTTGTGTAAACTCTAAGGGTACAACCCTTCAGAGTTTAGGAGAGGGTGTTAAAGATATTAGATAGATTTGTTATTATCTTAGGTTTGTTATTATATTAGTTTGTTATGATATTAGTTTGTTAGTGTGTTACACGTGTAACCACCTTGTACTATATATAAAGGGATTTAGTCCCTCTCTAATGAAACAAGGAGTTTTAGGGTTTTATTATTATATTTTATCTCTCATATTTCTATCATGGTATCAGAGCCATAAACCCTAGATCCACAAAAATTTATCATCTTCTTCCCCGCTCCGATTGGGGAGTCTTCAATCGGAGCGGGGGAGGATTTTTTTACCGTCATCGTTGGGTCGCCATCTTCGCGCCCATCATCGTCGTCATCTCCGCGTGTCGTCATCGGAGCGGGGGAGAATTTTTTATACCCATATTTTCTTTCATTCTTTGTGTTGTCGTTGCCTTTATTGCGATTGCGCGTTGTTCACGCCGTCGTCTTCTTCGCGTTGTCGTCGTCTTCTCGCGCCCTTATTTGCGTCGTTGTTCGGAACCCGAGCGTTACCAAGTCGCACCGCTTCTGTCCTCGTTACATGCGCCACCGTCCGCCGCGCTCGTTGCCTGCCCGTCGGGAAGCCGTTGAGCCGCCCGCCCGTCGCGAAGCCGTTGAGGCCGAACCGCATCAACAGCAGCAGAGAACACAAAAAAAAAAAAAAAAATCTGGTGCACGATAGCGCAGAGATTTGCGCTATCGTGCACCTCAGAATCGCTGGCAAAATAAAATATGGTGCACGATAGCGCAAATCTGCGCTATCGTGCACCTCGGAATCACCTCAGAATCGCCCGGCCCACTGCTTCTGCTTCGACTACGCGGATCCACGTTCGCAGCCCGGCCCACCAATCCGGGTCCGCCAACCCGTCAGATCGTCGTCCGGCCACCGTCAGGCCGTCGTCCGGCCACTGTCAGGCCCATGTCCGTCAACCGCCGACCTTGTTCTAACGCGTTTCTTTCCTGGACTGTTACGGCTTCGTTCGGACTCCGAATCTAGTCATCCAGGTACTCATTTTGTTCATTTTTTCATTCTCTACGAATCCGTATATGTCTTTTTCATTTTCTTCTGATTTCCGTCAGTTGCAACATCATTATTTCTTTTCTTCCTTGGGTCTCCTTCTTCTTCTTTGAGATCCTGTTCGTAGCGTTGTCGTTCGCACGCTACTGTCGTTATCGTCTCTGCGTGCCGTCATCTTCGCACGCCGTCGTCGTTTGCCAAGTGGCGTTTTTTTTTTTATGCAGCATCGCTGCCTCTGTGTGCTATCGTTTTCGCGCACCGTCGTTTTCGTGCGCTGTCGTCCTCGCGCACCTTCGTTTTTCATGCGCCATCGTTGTATTTGCGCACTGTCGTTTTCTTTATTCTTCTTCTCTATCAGCGCGCCTCTCTTCTTGCGCTAGTCTGCACCATTTGCGTCGCCATCCGCATCGCGTTTCTTCTACTTCTTCTCCGTTGGCGCATATCCGCGCTCGTCTGCACCAACCGCCACCGGCCGTCCGTCACTGTCTTCGCTGTTGTCTCATTTTTATGCAAACTCTAAGGGTTCTACCCTTCAGAGTTTGGGAGAGGGTGTTAAAGAATCTCCACCACCATTGTCCGCGTGCTGTCTCCGCTGCCTGTCCGCGTTCGTCTGTGCCCTCCGTCTTCTCCTTGAACCTTCGTGAGCCCTACGTGCGCCATCTGATCTAGTGGACCAGCAATTCTGACTGACTCAAAGAGCGGGAGCGACTCTGACTGACTCAAGAAGAGCGGGAGCGACTCTGACTGACTCAAAGAGCGGGAGCGACTTCGACTGACTCAAGAAGAGCGGGAGCGAAGTGATGAATCCAAAAGACAGATGACGATTATCAATTCACAAAAATAAATTGGAGGTGTTTGAAAATAAGATGTTTAGTTTATCATCTTTGTGTAAACTCTAAGGGTACAACCCTTCAGAGTTTAGGAGAGGGTGTTAAAGATATTAGATAGATTTGTTATTATCTTAGGTTTGTTATTATATTAGTTTGTTATGATATTAGTTTGTTAGTGTGTTACACGTGTAACACTACCTTGTACTATTATATAAAGGGCTTTAGTCCCTCTCTAATGAAACAAGGAGTTTTAGGGTTTTATTATTATATTTTATCTCTCATATTTCTATAATAGTACAAGGTGGTTTTACACGTGTAACACACTAACAAACTAATATCATAACAAACTAATATAATAACAAACCTAAGATAATAACAAATCTATCTAATATCTTTAACAGAACAAATTGAAGGCGGCTTATTTTGATTACATTTTGTGAGAAAGGTTTGGTGCATTTAGTTTTGTGATTGTAAAATTGATTATATAGGAATCTGAGTTTTAAAATTGATTCTATAAGAAACTTACCCCTCTAGCTTTTGAAAATTGCAGTTTTTTAACACTATTTATCTAAAATCTGTCTACATGAAATAACTACAGTAAAATTATTTGGTTGCACGATTTCAGAAGCAACTTCTTACAAAATGCAAAAACTGCTCAATTGTGCAATCAAACGCTGCCTGAACAAAAGTATTTGAAATCGGCTTTTTCATTGTGCTTTTTTTTAAGTTTCTCACATGTAGCTACTCCTTGGTTTTAATATAAATTCCTTAACACAAAAAAAATTATTGATTTGTCAAATAATATTATAATATATATAATTTCTCTTTTAAAACACAGACTTTTGAGATTGTCTTTGTATGCATGTTAATTTGTGTTGAAAATACCATGCCGTGGATGTATGGAAGTACATATTGAAAAAAAGAAGACACGACCACAAAAAGAAGATTAACGCGGTTTGATAAATGTTGTCTACATCCATGGTGAGAAAATAAATTCTTTTATTACTAATTTTTTGGAATTCAGAACTTATGTGATTCCAGAAAACTCACTTGTTCTGAGAAACATCCAAGTGTATAAGAGTGTGAGTCACACTTATAGTTAGAATGTGCCCGCGGTCATACTCGTTCTTTGAAACATCCAATAAAATTAGAGTGACAAGAAGATAACATGATGTCACAGTAATAATAACAACAAAAACAATTACCCCTGTTTGGAAAACGGAATAAACGAGTATAAAGGTGGTATATGAATGGATATGAAAAATGGTTGTTTGTTTACAGGTATAACTTAATATTACTAAATCAGTTTAAACGAGTATAAGAAAGTATAACAATTCTAAGTAACCCATGGGATAAACTATATTCACTTTATTTATTTTCATAGACCCACATGTCAAATCAACTTTTTACATCTTATCACATTAAATCACCTATCAACACCTCTTATATATCAAAGGGTTCACATGTCAAATCAATTTTTTTACACTTTATTTATATTTTGTTATTTATCAACCAAATAACTCAACCTTTATTCTTATTTATGTAGATTTGTTATCTATACTGACATAGTTATCTATTCAGAATAACTCAATTCCGCTATCTAAACAGGACTAAAGTTTTCAAAGGTACGATAACAACTACCACCTGCACGACTGTTCATGTTTATTCCAAAATTTTGAGTAACCAATCATTACAACCCCTCCACCTGATCATGTTTATTCCAATATTTTTTTTAAGAAGTTGAATAGTAATCTTGTTCAGCCTGTGACGATGATATTTAATTTGTTTACGACAAGTGATAAGTCCAGCGGGTTAACATAGATGATGTAATTTTCTTTCTATAAAGAATAATAATAATAATAATAATAAAGTATACCAAATTCAAACATTAATAATTCGCAGCACGTTTTGAAAAAGGATAAAATGCGTTTGGATCCCCTGAAATTTTCTAAACCCGTAGAAACACCCCCTATAGTTCACAAATATACAATTACACCCCTCGCAATAATTTGATTTTCTATTAAGATGAGATAAAAGTACGATTTTACCTTTTTAATTCAATCTTTATCATGTTTTTACTTTTTTTGATGGGTTATTTTTATATTTTAATCAATTATTGTGTGACTTAATTCTTATAAAAGGCATTTAGATGTATTTAAAGAATTAATTATTGTATAAGTTAATATTCATAAAGCATATATATAATTAATTAATTAATTTTTTTATTAATATTTAGATAGTTAAGAGTAAAATAGTAATTTTAAATTACTTTTGTCACATCTTAATGAAAAAATATAATCGCATGGTATAAGTGCATGTTTTTAAATTTTAAAGGGGGTTTTTGTATATTTCAAAATTTCAGAGGGTCCTAATGCATTTTATCCGTTTGAAAAACATTGGATATAAGATGAGATACATGAACATAAACATCATCATAGTACTAGAGTCTCACCATCACAGCATTAATTTCTTTGCAAGTTCATTGGGTCCATTCAACATGGATTATATTTGTGTTGATTTTGCTAGTTTTTAAGTCTTTTCAACTGGAAATTTATAGTGCATGAGATTGGCTATCATATATATCGGTGTTGCGCGGAAACACTGATTTATGAACGTGTACATCAATTAACAGTACTCCGTCACAGCATTTCTTTGCAGGTTCATTGGGTCCTTTCAACATGGATTGCTAGCTTAATTTTAAGACTTTTCTCTACAACTGCCAATTTATTTGAGATTGGCTGGTGCTATAGGACATCATATCAACAAAAGTCATAAATCTAAGTTTGAATTAGGTTTTAAGATTAAAAATAATTCTCATTAAATCTTTTTCTGTCAGTAGGAGTAATTAAGAAGACTATTTTATACCGTGGGTGGTGCTACTCTTGATCTTAATATAAATTCCTTAGCACAAAAAAAAAAAATTTATTGATTTGTCAAATGATATTATAATATCAGTGGTGATACCCAGGCCCCAAAATATAAGCCTCACTCACAAGCCCTATGAGTTGTCAACCTCTCATTGGTTTGTTTTTTCACTTTTCAAAAAGGGTAACAAAGCAAAAACCAAAAATATCCTCCCATAAAAACTCATCGAAAATACACGCACGAATAAAAGAAATCTCAATTTGAAATCCAAAATTAAACATCTCCGTCTCTTTCGGTGAGCCAAAACGAATTTTCAAATTCCTCCTCCCCAAAATAATCACATTCGATCAAAAAAGGGAAAAAAAAACCATAAATCGTTTCTTCGAGACCATGCGTTTCGATTCGTTTATTCGTTTCAAACAGATTGGAACATCAGATCAAACAAATGACGACGAACAGTAAGAACCCTTGTTTCTTTTCTTTTCAGATTTTGTGTTTATTTAATTTTTTATAGGATGATTGATTTTTTCGATCTAGGGATTCAAAAATAATCATAGATTGAAATGTGCAAATTATTTTTTGATGAAATGCATGTAAAAATTAAGATGTAACACTGTTTATCTTTTCGAAACGAATATTTGAATTAGGTTTCGGATGTTTTCACAAATGTATCTTTAAATTAGATTTTTTAGGTTTTCATAAAAATTGTAACAGTTGTATACATGTAAGAACATTCAAAAGAAATCCAAATTAGTAAAACTAACTATTAGAAAATGAACAGCTCAGAATGTAACAGTGTTTATAACATGACAAATTGGTACATGTATTCATATTTCTGTTTAGATGTATAAATGTAGCAGAATTGAAAAATACTACATTTAAAAGTACATATTACATGTTAATACATTCAAAAGACATCCACAAATGTAACACTATCAATGCCATATTATTTAACTCCACATCCACAAATGTAACACTATCAATGTCACATGTTACATGTAAGCACATCCTAAAGAAATTCAAATTTAACTCATTGTTATTATGAATGTAACAGTTTACATGAATGTAACAGTATCTTGACTATCAATGAAACAGTTATCTTAACAATTAGTGAATGTAACAGTCTTGATTATCTCACATTGCAATACATGTAAATATATTCAAAAGACATCCACAAATGTAACAGCAACAATGACACATTAATGTCACATGTTAGATGTAAGTACATCCAAAGAAATCAAATTTAGCTCTCTTATTATAAATGTAACAGTTTATATGAATGTAACAGTATCTTGACTATGGTCATTTGTCTTAATAATTAGTGAATATAACAGTCTTTTAACAATGTGGATTTATATGTTTTAATACAGTATTGAATGCGGTGCAGTTATCTTACATATTATGGCTCAACACATATATCAAGGACAGATACTGAAATAGATGACTCTATAGATATGCATATCTATAAGAGCAGATCTCATAAAGAAATTCATCTCCGATAAGAGGCGGACATACACAGAAGAGGACCACAGATTATTCACAATGCAACTTGATGATTGATCTTTTTATGTTTTTTTTCAGTTCTGTTTGAAGAACCAAAGAGAAATTTTTTCTCAATTATGTATACTAAATGAAACAATTGTTATATATGATTTTTTGATGAATGAAATGCAGATATTGAGACCAGAATTGATTTGCTATGCTAACTGTTCATATCTTGCTATATAAGTGTAAAATCATCTACGTAACATTATCTTTTGTTGTTGTTACATTAACAACCACTCGGAATTGTTACATTTACATAAAATCACTCACTAATCCATCCAACTTGAATGTAAACACAACACACATATCAATGTTATAAGTAACACAAAACACACATCTGTGATGTAACACAATACACACATCTGTAATGTAACACAAAACACATTGATCATTAAAAATCTGACAAACACTGTTACATTTCATAAAAACATATCACATCAAAGTCTGCCTAAAAATATCAACCACTCAAAATTGTTACATTTCTTTTCATCCAACTTAAAATGTAACACAATACATATATCAGTTAGTTTTAACACAAAACACGCATCTGTAATGTAACATAATACACAAATGTAACACTAAACACTTTAATCATTACAATGTACTGTTACATTGCATAAAAACATATCACAAAATACGCAACTATAATGTAACACAATACACACATCTATAATGTAATACTAAACACATTAATCACTAAATAATCTGTCAATGACTTTACATTTCATAAAAAAAAAATTACATCAAAGGCTAAAACATAACACACTAAAACAATGTATATTCATCACATTATAATGACTTTATTACACAAATTGAAACAAAAATACATGAATGTATCTAATTCTTTGGTACCAGATCTAAATTACTTCCGCAACGTTCTGCATTTTACTTTCAGAAATCTTTCCATGCTTGGACTTTGGTTTGTAAACCTTAGCTGCCTTCCTTTTTACGGTGGACGCCCCTTACTTCGAATCTTCTTAGGGGAGTGAACACTTACATCTCGAAATGTTCCTTCACGTGCAAAGTTGCAATTAGCATTCTCAGCTGTACAGTTCATCAACTCTTCATGTAAAAAATCCATGTATTGAGAACAAATCTTGTACACTCCATCCTTGATACTAACATTGATCCTTGCATCACAACCAGACTTGATTGAAGACCTGCCATTAAACGCATTCTTTCCAGTTATAATGTGCTTCCCATTTCGACAACATGCAAGACTAAAAAATCTCTGCCTCCCGTTTTCATCCTTTTTTCCGTGTATTTTCGATATGCCAAAACCTTCACTGTGGGCAAATTTTTTGTAAAACTTCCTAACATCATCTTCCGATTGAAAAGACATTCCAATATTGGGACAAATAACTTCTGCAGTTTGCTCTTCGAAATCGTCAATTTCAATTCCTTGTGGAATCTCATATAAGGAAAATGTATCAGACTCATCTGCAACAGAGAAGCAAAATGACAATTGTATGAAGTGAATTAGTCATGCAAAAGACTGTTACATGTAGTATGCAAATGACTATCCACATGTTTGTTACATTTATAAATATAACAAAAAACAATTATCAAAATGACTATTGCAAAAGACTGTTACATTATTAAGCAAATGACTATGGAAATGTCTGTTATATTTACAAATATAACAAAAATAGAAAACAGATTATCCAAATGACTGTTGCAAAAAGACTGTTACATTTAATATGCAAATGACTATGCAAATGGTTGTTAAATTATAAAAAATGACTACTATAAAAGAGTGTTACATTTATAATGCAAATGACTTTGCAAGAGGTTGTTACATTTCAAATGAAACAAAAGAATTACTTTCAAAATAACTATTGCAAAAAACTATTTAACCTAGTATGCAAATGACTGTGCCAAAAACTGTTACATTTACGAATGTAACAACAAAATAAATTTTTAACAAGATTATTTAATGACACACATACACATATATAAACGTTCCATATTGAATATGATGTACAATGTAACAGCTTATATAGTGAAATATGAGATTATCAGACAATGTAACAGGATTAAAAAAAATTAAACAATGCAGAATCAAACAATGAGATCTGAATTATCAGACAATGTAACAGGATTAAAAAAAAGTTAAACAACGTGGAATCAACAACAATATGATATTCATTGTAATAGTCTATATAATGAAATCTGAAATTATCAAACAATCTAACAGTATTAAAAACAAAAACAATTAAACAGTGTGAAATCAACAAATAATATGACGTTCAATGTAACAGCCTTAACTAATGAGATCTGAGATTACCAGACAATGTAACAGCATTCAAAAAAAGAAAATATTTAAAAATTAAGAAAACAACAACAAAAACATAAATCAAACAAAAAATAATTCAATTATTGATCCTTAATTGTCAGACATGATAGAAAAGACATTTGTGTGGGATTCAAATAACAACAAACTTCTGATCCTTCCGTACCCTACAACAACGATCTGTTTTTATTTGTTCTTCGTAAACAAAATCGGTAGGTGTTGATGAAGAATGATGGGATTGATGAAGAAAATAAAACGGGAGGATGAAGAGTGATGAAATTGACGCTAATTTTAACATTTAATGAAGAAGATCAATGTGATCACAAAAAAAAACGGTAATCGTAACCGAAATACCATATTTTAAGGAGAGAAATAAAAATAAGGATATATTGGGTAATGTCTTGATGCCACCTCATGGGGCCTATTTGGGGCCTGTGAAATTGGGGCCTAGGAATTATTATTGTTATAATATATATATAATTTCTCTTCTATAACATAGACTTTTGAGACTCTTGCTACATGTTAATTTTTATTGAAAAATACCATGCCGTGGATGTATGGAAATATATATTGAAAAATTAAAAAAACACGACCACAAAAAGTAGATTAACACGATTTGATAAATTTTGTCTACATCCACGGTGAGAAAATAACTTTTTTTATTATTAATTTTTTAGAATTCAAAACTTATGTGATTCTGGAAAACTCACTTGTTATGATAAACATTCAATTGTATAAGAGTGAGAGTCACGTTTATAGTTAAAAGTGCCGATGTCATACTTAGGGGTGGTAAACGAGCTGAACGAGCCGAGCTTTGACATATTTAAGCTCGGCTCGTTTATAAACAAGTCGAGCCGAGTCGAGCCGAGCCGAGCTCACGAGCCTCAACGAGCCCATCGTTCTTCTTCATTTAGGGTTTTTAGGGATTGAAAACAAAATTTTATTCTAAATGAACTAAGTTCATGAGCTTAAACGAGCATAACTTTGTATTAATTTAATGTTTTGATTTTATAAAGGAATTTAGTCAAGCTTCAACTAAGTTTTAATAACACAAACGAGTCGAATTTAAACATAAAATGAAACCCGATCTAGGTCCCGAGCCTAACCGAGCTTTTAAACTTTTCAAGCTCGCTCATTTATCTAAATGAACGAGCCTGAACGAGTTTAAACTGAGCCGAGCCTGAGTCGAGCCCGAGCAGCTTGGTTCGTTTACCAGCCCTAGTCATACTCACCTGTTCTTAGAAACATCCAATAAAATTAGAGTGACAAGAAGATAAAATGTTATGTCACAGTAATAATAACAACAAAACAACTAATGTTTTCAAAGGTATGAACACACAGAGCTAATACTATAATAATATAATAACAACCACCACCTGCACGACTGTTCATGTTTATTCCAATATTTTCAGTAACCAATCAAAACAACCCCGCCACCTGATCATGTTTATTCCAATATTTTTTTAAGAAGTTGAATAGTAATCTTGTTCAGTCTGTGACAATGATATTTAATTTGTTGACGATAAGTGATAAGTCCATCGGGTTATTTCAACATAGATGATGTAATTTTCTTTCTATAAAGAATAATAATAATAATAATAATAATAATAAAGTTTACCAAATTCAAACATCAACAATTTGCAGCACGTTTTGAGAAGGGTAAAACGCATTTGGACCCCTAAATTTTTAAACCTGCAGAAATACTCTCTATATTTCAATAATATACAATTACACCCACTGCAATTTTATTTTCTATTAAGATGAGATAAAAGTATGATTTTACCATTTTAATTCAATGTTTATCATGTTTTTACTTTTTTTGGTGGGTTATTTTTACATTTTATTTAATTTTTATGTGATTTAATTTCACAAAAATGCATCCATATGTATTTGAAGAATTAATTATTGTATAAGTTAATATTCATAAAACATATATATAATTAATTAACTGAATTTTTTTCATTGATATTTAGATAGTTAAGGGTAAAACAATAATTTTAAATTACTTTTGTCAAATCTTAATGAAAAAATATAATGGCAGGGATGCAAGTGTATGTTTTTTTAACTTTAAGGGGTGTTTCTCCAGTTTCAAAAATTTTAGAGGTTCCAAATGCATTTTACCCTTCACCTGTTAGAAAAACTTTTATCGAAATCAGATTAAACAATAAACAGATGATCAAACAGCAGATCAAAACAGAAAGGGTTCAGAGATGGTCTGGATGGAGGCACGTAGAACGCTGTCTTAAGAACAGAATCGCCCCCTCAATCACACAGGTACTCGACGATCTGCTCCCCGGATACAACCACCCAGCCTCGCTGGTCTTCTCCTCTGGTGCAGCAGGAAGAAGAATTCGTAAACCGGTCGCTGACTCGAACAATCGCCAAAAGAAAAAACTTTTCTGGATGAAGAAGAGAGAACACTGAGATTGCATACCTTTGTAGTCCTCCCATAGCCTGTTTATATAGGCGTGGGAGGAAGAGAGCCGTTTGAGACAAAACTCGAACGGACGAACGTTCGCCCTCAATCACGCGGCGCCTTAATCAAGGCGGTTACGAATCGCGTCGCCCTAATCACGGCGGTTACAAATCGCGCTACGGCGACTGTTATGACTGAGACGAAAACGAAAACTCTCTATCTCTTCCAGACGACCTAGACCCGAACCCGAAACCAAATACCAAATACAAAATGCAATCCACAAGCATTTGCCCTCCCTTGGGACCCTACCCAAGTACCAACCCTCTTCCTTATAAGGAGGAAAGGAAAGAAAAAATAACCAATATGGGACTATGTTTTGAAGTCTCAAACAACTAAAACAAATAGAGGGAACACATCTTTTTTCCCTCCAAAACTTTTTAAAACATTTGAAACTTATTTGAACTCTTTTGAATTAAAAAAAAAAGGGGGAAACCCAAATTTTAAATAAAAGTTTCTAACATCACCTTCATGACATTTCATTGAAAGTCCATGCTTTCCCAACATGGACTGGTGTGGAATTCGTTGGTTACTTTAAATTAACAGAACTTTTTAACTTATTTTGATGATTTTTTTTGCAAATGTCTTATTGATGTCAGGTTGCAATCTCACTCAAACTTTAGTTCATGATTTTATTACAGAAAAAATTTACAGAGATTTATATAGAAGTATAACATTTTTTTTTTGATATATAGGCCTGTGATAATACATGATATGATTAATTTGTAACTATAGCACCTTATCTAGCCTAAAAGAGAGGAGAAAAACTTGCACTCTTCGTCAAAGTCCATATTGATACTAGGAAGGCTGAGTGATCCCCATAGATTCACATATGAACAGTCACTGGTGGTGTAGTTTAGATCATCCTCGATTGGCAATGGTGAATCAAGTTTCAATCCATAATTTGATATCATATGATCCACACTCCATAATTCACTGCTCAACTCAGGCCATGTTTCGTTGGGAGACTGATTATTGGTTGTGAATGTCGAATGGAAGGAGGAATTTGCTTCTGAACTGCTCTGGTGATCATTTGATTCAGATGATATTGGTGGATGATGTTCTCTCTGGGGAGTACTACCTGATGCCACATGATGATCAGATGTCATCGAATTATGAACGCATGTGTGCTCATTGTGATATACGACATGGTACATCGTGCGATCGCTTAGCTCTAGTTGTTGCACTTGTTTCTTGGCGGGGCAGGTTTTTTCATTGGAACATCTGTAGTAGCTCCTGCAAAAATTGATCATGTGCATGAAATATATATCAGGGCCTCATAAGAGTCACTCGACGTTTATAAGTTATAACCACTCACCCATCTCTACTCTTTATTGGAGGTGAAAGTAATTGTGTTGTATATTGATGGTTTGACACTAGATCATCAATGAAAGGTTTAGAAACTTAGATAGCCACACACACACAGAGAGAGACAGAGAGACAGAGATTGAGATGGGAAATTAAATTTAAACTTATGTAGATTAAAATTAAGGTTTTCCATATCTTTATCACATGATTAACAAGTCCCATGTTTTGACGATTCTTCTTTCAAATGCTTCAATTGATCACATCTAACTCTTTTGACACAAAACCTTCAATTCACATCATTCTTTGCTAAAAGTTGTGAAATAATTGCACCAAAAAAAAGAAGAAAACTCTACAAACCTTGGAAATTGAGAACCATTGATCTTCTTCTGCCCATACTTATTCCAGCTCTGCCTATCATCAAGCGGAAGGACCGAATTGACCGACCATGTCATCGAACTGTTCGCGCCTCTACAAACAATTAAATCAACCTATTCATATTTAGTTTTTTTTTTTTTTTTAAAGAATGGGAAGCCAAGATCATATTATATATATGTGAACACTTCATTATGAGTAAAAGAAAAATTAACCAACCTCTTCCTTTTATTTCCATTATTAACAGTGGAAGAAGAGCTTAAGTTGGAGACATCCGAAGCTCCAATTGACTTCAAAACAGAAAGAGTTTTTGCGAAAGACCGTAAGACGTCTTCGATGAGCATCACAGCCTCTGCTTTCCATTGATCACCACCATTAGGACTCAAGAGAAGGTTTTGGAGCTTCATCGCCGAGTCTCGGCCACGGTTGATCTCTCCTTCGATCGATCCTTCACGATCGTAGTACGTCGAGCTTCTCGTCGCCATGATCTCCTCTTCCTCCTCCTGCTTCTCCGCAGTTGGTGGCTTTGGGTGTTGGATATATCAAATTCACTTATAAAGTTATACTATTATGAAGTGGGAAAACCTAATAAGGGGAGGAAAGTCTATTTATTATGATGGGTGAAGATGAATCTCTTCCATGTTGACCATGGTCAATCTTGACAAACAAGTAAAAAGACAAAAATCTCTATTTTTCCACATGGAAAATGCCCTTGTAATTGTTGTTGACAACCTTACAAATTAATTATTATAAAAGTGGTTTTTTTTAATGTATAACCCTACAAAAACAGGATATTCATTTTAACTGCCTAACTTGTATAATTGTATGCCATCAAAGTATGTGTCATTCTATTACTAGTTATAAACAAAATGAAATTGAACTAGAATTAAATCTAACTAAGATTGCTTTTTAATTTTAAGATATATATATATATATATATATATATATATATATATATATATAGACTCGTGATATCCTGCGGTCGTGCGGTCGTCGATCACGGATCCATCGCATCGGACGGTCGGGTGCGAACCACGTCGACCGTTGGATGCGATGGACCCACGATCGGACGGCCCGCGATCACGACCGCACGACCGCATATTATCGCTTTACTATATATATATATGGATGGTTATAAAAATTAATCGGATGCGATTCACATCGACCGTCGGATGCGATGGACCCGTGATCGGACGGCCCGTGTCGCGGCCGCACCGGCCGTTCGCCGCACCTAATCGCTTCACCGACAATTTTTTTTTATTTCAAACTTGTTGGGTTCGAATTTGAACCCTTCGATTTCTCTATTTAGTATAGATATACTTACAAAGCTGTTCCAACATATTGATTGGTGCTAACCCTAGATTCTTCCCCCTGAAAAATAAATCAATATCCTTTCTGCTCGAGCTCCATCATGTACTATTTACAACCCAACAAAATTTGGGTCCCAATGGAACAGAACAAACTATGTCGAGCCAAGAGCATCTTCATTCCTACAGAAAATGGTGGATGTAATATTCCACAGCCGATCATGTCCTTCAAGTCGCACGTTGCTTTCTACCGCATATATATATATATAGTCGAGTGATTCAGTGCGGGAATGTGGTCGTGCGGGAAGCGACGTCGGTCGTTCAATCGCGGGTCCATCGCATCCAACGGTCGATGTGAATCGCACCCGACCGTCCGATGCGGACCCGTGATCGACGGCCCGTGATCGCTTCCCGCACGACCGCATTCCCGCACCGAATCACTTCCCTATATATATATATATATATATATATATATATATATATATATATATATATATATATATAGGGGGTCGATTACCTGCGGCGAACGGCAGGTGCGGCGTCGATCGTGGGCCGTCGATCACGGGTCCATCGCATCGGACGGTCGGGTGCGATTCACGTCGACCGTTGGATGCGATGAACCCGCGATCGAACGGCCCACGTCGCCGCCGCACCTGCCGCGCGCCGCACGTAATCGCCCCCGTATATATATATCGCACCCGACCGTCCGATGCGATGGACCCGTGATCGACGGCCCACGATCGACGCCGCACCTGCCGTTCGCCGCAGGTAATCGACCCCCTATATATATATATATATATATATATATATATATATATATATATATATATATATATGGGGGTGAGGATGCGGCGGAACGGCAGATGCGGACGCGACGTGGACCGTCCGATTCGCATCCGACGATGTACTCGACCGGGTGCATCACCGTCGGATGCAAATCGGACTGTCCACGTCGCGTCCGCACCGCCGTTCCACCGCACCCAATCACTCGACTATATATTAAAAGATTAGGTGCGAATTGGGGTGCACCATGTAAACATAGAGCAATGTGCGGCATCGCGTATGCACCATATGATTACACAAATCTCGTGATTGGATGGCCTAATTCTCTAAACTCTTACCGGTAACCGGTAAGATTTTCACAAAAATAGGATCGTCCGATTGCGAGATTTACGCGATAAGAAGGACTGCGTATTATCATTTGTGTGTGTGTATATATATATTATTTATTTTGATTTGTAAATAAAAAAATTTTAAAACTTTTCAACCATATTAATATAAATGGGTAATTTTTAATGCTCTAAAATAACATATATTTTGAAGGGTGTATACCTAAACATACCTGATATAGAAAATCAGCATTCGGTGGGCCCCCCATGTAAGACAAAGATTAAGCCGACATAATGGACGAAATGCTACGCTGCTATAGAATATTGCTGATAACCTAATTAATTAATGACAGTGGATATAGTATATACTATAATTGTGTGACTAACTAAAAATGTTACAAAGCATGACTGGTTTTCTATTAAAACACACGTGGATAAAAAGAAGTTGGGTTTGTGAATCTTTTGTGGACACACGCACCAGTCAAGATCATATAGAAAAAATATTTATAGTCTGAATCAGACTATAGGGTTTGTTGGATCAAGATCTTAATCAGTTGAAGCCATATTTTTTCTCATGCAATATTAGCTGAGCGTGACAACTCACTCATTGTGCTGTTTTGGTTACTGCGCGCTATTATTTAGTACTATTCAATGGTCAATAAATGGTAATTCCATATGTATCTAAATAGACGATAGTATTTGATGAGATTTTTATAAATGATTTTTTAAATTGATGAAAGATTTATTTGTATTATTCATTCAAATATATATTGATGGAAATCTCATCATTATATATTGAAATAAAAAAAATTTCATAGAAATGTGAACACAGACTATTAAATTTGATAAATTTGACAGTAATATATCATGTATGAATTTTTTGAAATGTTTAATTCACAATAGACTTGTGATGGTAACGCAAAAGAGATGAAATTCAAGGAAGTAGAATAATTTGACATTGTGTGGTAACTTAAAAACTAAGAAAATTCAATGATCTCATGCTAATCTCATTTTCGCTCACATAGAAAGTTAAGATGATTAGAAGTATCTCATTTTTTTTCAAATCTCGTGTTAGTTGATTCTCTCTCCTTTTTTCAATAGTATTGAAAGATACATAAACAATTATTCAAAGCTTTCAGAGTACAAAGAACTGTTGAGGATAATTATAATAAAATTAGTAGACTACATTATCAAATAAACTGTCACCCCCTCTTATAGGGTTTGTTGGATCAAGATCTTAATCAGTTGCAATATCTAATTTACAAGATTTTTTCCATATTTTTAGAAAAATCTAAGTTCGCCAATGCACGGTATATACGATAGAATCTGAGCGTGTTTACTTTAATGCAAATCACTCATTGTGTTGTTTTGGTACAGCGCGCTACTATTTAAGTATTTTCTATTCAATGGTTAATAAATGGTATTTCAGTACATAGCGTTTAAACATGATTGGTATATAGATCACGTGAGTATTAGGTGATGAGATTTTTATAAATGATTTTTTTAATTGATATAAGATTTATTTGTATTATTCATTCAAATATATATTGATATAAATCTCTTCACATGTATGTGTGTGTGTGTGTGTGTATGTGTAAGTGCACAAAAATTTTTTTGTTTTAAAAGCATTTTAAATTCTCCTAGAAATGTTATGAAGCTTAGCTTACATGGCTCAGTAATAAATTTATAATAACAAACAAATGTATAGGCATTACTTATTCTTATGAGATTTGGTGATTCTAACATAAATGGTCATGTATGGCGAAGGTTTAGGATCGGGTAGTTTTGAAATGTTTGATTCATTTTTACATATATATTTATAGACTTTTTCTTGAGATGGTAACGCAAAAGAGATTTTTTTGAGAGAAATTCAAGGAATAGAATAATTTGACATTGTGTTTAAATCCGCGATAGTGGACTTAAAAATTAAGAAAATGCCATCAGATTTAAAAGATCTCATGCTTATCTCATTTTCGCTCAGGGCACATAGAAAGTTAAGATGATTCATTTGAAGTATCTTTGAAAACATTGTTTTTACAGCAGGTTTTCACGCGGACGTCTTCACCTCGGTCCCAAATGGGCCCTAAGAGAACGAGATGATGTTAACAAGATAAAAACTAAGCTCCTGTTTTCAATAGTATTGATGGAACAGATACATAAACTAAAATTATTCAAAGCTTTCACAGTACAAAGAACTGTTGAGTTGGCATATGCTGGTATTTGAGTGCTTAGAATTAGGTGGTGACAATTCCACCCTGGTATTAGGCTATTTCAAAAAGTAAAATTAATAGACTCCACTGTCAAATCAACTGTCACCACCTCTTATAAATCAAATGGTCCATATGTCACATCATATTTTTATTTTTTTGCAAGTCTTTATCCATATTTTATTTACGACATATATATGATCAACCAAACAACGTATAAAAATTTCATCATTACATTTCTCTAACAAGAATTATTAAAAACACAACTAAACTAAAAATTATTTATTCTAATAGTATATTAATTTATTTATAGAATAATCATAAATCCAATTTATACATTTATTATAAATATGTATTATAAATATGTAATCCGACATTTATAAAATATCTAACCAGTGTTCTGGGAACATTCGAACGGATCAAACGGGATCATACAGGGACCCACAGATTATTCCATGAAATTTCTTAAACTGCATGCATGTCTTGCATATACACACAACAATATGTAAACCTTTAAAAATGAAAATGTCACGTGGTGTAACAAGAAAAAATAAAAAATAAAAAAGCATAACTTTAAGAGGTCATAGATTTTATCCACAATAATGCATTCCAAGTTCCAACGTTGCTTTCAGACAGTGCCTGATATAATCATTTTTTCATACTTTTCTTCGAAGATTGATGCATGTGTGTAGCACAGCTTTGAACTATATGATATATTTTTGAAGGAATGGTTCAAATACCTTTGAACCAACCCTTTAATTTTTTTATGTGTTCTTAGGGGCTGTTTGGGTAGAGGGTTAGGGAAGGAATAGGTGAGAATAGGCAGGGAATAGAGAAAAAAAGGTGTTTGTTGAGAGGAATAAGGTGATTTGGATGTTGGAATAACAAATAATAAAGGGGTATAGTAATCCTTCATTTTCATGGAATTAACCTATCCAACAACAATCTAAGTGGGTCCCACTGTTTTTTTCATCATTCATTTCAAATCACTGTCAACACCTCTTATCTCATGAGACCCACATTCAAATCAACTTTTTACATTTTATTCACATTTTATTCTTCATCAACCAAACACATTCACTTTATTATACGTTTTCCAATGAGAATAATTTAAAACACAACCAAACAGAAAACCTTACCACATATAAGTCAACAATTCTAGAAAGGTATAACCCCAATGAGCTTATGTCTCTATCCAAACGAGACTTTGAATAATTTTTTTTACCTTGCAGAACTGTTCCATTTTTTTTACCCCTATTTTTTTTAATACCAGTAATACCCCCACATATAAGTCAAATAAAAATGATATTCCTTTTTCTTTTTCTTCTTCTTCTCCAAACTATCACTTTTCTTCTTCTTCCTCGAATGAGTTCGTCCCGATCCGTTGATGTCCATGAAATAATGGGTTATATCAAAAGGAAAAAAAGGAGATAAGCTTGGGATGAATTGATACATTGGAAAGAGAACAACAAATCTATCAAAAAACAAGGATCAAAGGAAAGACATTAACTGCTGTTTATGCATTTTTGATCTTCTAAAGAATGGGGTCTATTGAAAGCTTCAAGGATACCAAAGAAACATTTGATCTGAATGTTCGGATATCTAGAGAAGGTTCACTGTTCGATCCGATTCCGAGGCCCCCATGAGAGACTGACTGTGATTGGGTACGTCAGGAAGCTCTTGTGGGATAGAGAGAAGGTCAACCAATTATTCATGGAAGCCATTAAAGGCTTTTGACAGAGATAGATATCATACATAATATGTGTAATTTCTATCGTCATAAAATTTTATCATAGTTTTATGTAAATCGATATGTTCATTCTGTGCGTTTATTTTTATATTTTGTAACTTATGTTATGTCTTTTGTAAGTGCATCTAGACCTGGAGCTGGTCTTAGTCACGTGAATGGCTCACAAAAAGGTGATAATGAAAACGCAGTCAAGCAACCAAATGTTCAGGAAAATAACTGAATTTAATGAAGCTCATAGTTACAAATACTTAATTTTTACCTAGAGATAACATTCAGTGTACACAATGATGGTTAAATACAAAATGATTATACACACATTCCAGAGTGTATTTAAAATAGATTCAAGAACAGTAAGTCATGTACAAAAAGAAGAGATAAAAAACAGTACTTAACATCCAGTGCAACCTCCTCCTTAGAGAACTTGCACATAATACCACCGAAGTTGAATTTGTCTTCTGACTCAAAGCAACGACAAATATTTGACATGTCCAGCTAATTATACAATTGGATACTTTTTTCAAGGAGGAATAGATGGTCTGCGTTGGGTCTGACTGTAGTCAACATGTAGCATCTGTGGTTACAAAAATGTAATATCCAATCACAAAATTATAATTACGACATACATAATTTTATTAATAAATGCAGAAATATTATTTATAGAACATAAGCTATCATTTACAGAAAATAAAACATTATTTACATAATTTAAACTACCATTTACACAACAGAAACAATCTAATTACAAAGTCCACTAAGAAACTAAGATTACATATCTAATGTGACAACTACAACATAACTAACAATGTCCAATATAACAACTACAACATATTTAACATAACTAACTAGGACTATTTAATGATGATTAATTTGAGCTCCAACAATACTAGAATAATCATGCATCAAGTGCTTCTAATTAATTAACATTTGAGTTATAGTGCATGGAGTATGAAATTAGAATAATCATCTAGTAAGGAGAAAATCACCACTGAAGAGCTAAATGAGCTACCGAAGAAGCTACCAAACAATTAAAGATAGGTTAGAATTATTCTTATGTCTCTTCCATGAATGAGTTCATGATCACATAAACATTATGAGTTGCATGTTTTTCTATGAGGAAATAGAATTGTTTAGAACAGCAGATGAGGGGGCTTTTGTCTTCCATCCTCCCCCACCGGAAAATTTTTGAAACTTTATCATAAGTTGAGAGCTTTCGTAGTCTGGTGTGCTCATAGAAACACACAA
This sequence comes from Acorus calamus, assembly GCA_030737845.1. NCBI lineage: Eukaryota > Viridiplantae > Streptophyta > Magnoliopsida > Acorales > Acoraceae > Acorus > Acorus calamus. The sequence continues at coordinate 26,943,116 of CM060878.1, read as the reverse complement.
TGATACATATAAAGAGTATACATATAATTACATAATTATTGATACTTCTATGAGATGCTCCTCACAGTGGATGTCTGGCATATTCATCAATGATAGAATGAAGTCTTTGCAAGGAGGAATAGAAGATGTCTGACCATGACCAATTACAGAAATTATACATATAGTTACAGATATATCGTAGTTACCTACAGAGAATATTTAACGAACACAAAGATGCTTAAACATTAATGGTTATAGATATATTCTCAATGTCATTACAATAAATTTATGAACTGTAAGTCTTGTCATTATCATATGTAACTGTATTCAACGTCCACAAAATAAATTTATGTGATATAGTTATACATACTTTCTGAAAGTGTCATTAAAATAGATACATCAATTGTTTGAATTATAACGCTGTCTTCCTATCCTAATAAAATCAGTTGTTGTCTTCTCTCTAATCCTCTTCATGTCCTATTGGATGAAATCGAACTAACTAAAGGCCTTCAAACTAGGCATTCAATGAACTCCATGAGGAAGAACACATTGTTCAAACTACATAAAAATACAACGATTGGTCAAACACCTGAACAAAATTCAAGAAACTACAACATCACATAAATAATTACAAAAACTACTAATGGAATTAAATTAAGGACATATAACTTTACATAAATATAATGACCAATAACAACAATGTATTACAATTTACAAATATGTAAATTCTTAATTACAAAAACTTTATAAATAATTACAAAATGCATACCAACAAAACGACTACAACAAAATAATTACCAATGTAATGCCCAATTATAACATAAACTATCATTCATATAACAACAAAAACTAATAATGTAATGCCCAATGACATAAACTACCATTTACATAACAAAAATGTAATATTATCCATCATTCGCATAACAACTATAATAGAAACTACAAAAACTACTATCTACATAACATAAATGTATAATCATCTATGTATTTAAACTAAGGACATACAACGTTATAGAAATGTAATAATGAATTACAGAAATGTATTATCAATCTACAGATATGTAAATAACCAATTACAGAATTTTTATAAACAATTACAGGATTAACAAGTAAAATAAATAATTTTAAATTAAAAAGTAAACCGAACAAATATCAAAACTCAATATTCAAATTAACCTGATCAAGAAGAACCCAAAAGTAAAATTCATCTGAAACAATGGGAGTGAGAGAGAATCAGTAGCAGTAGAAGAAGAAGAAGAAGAAGAAGAAGAGAAGAAGAAGATGTAGAGGACCTTCAAATGCAACAGCTGAGATCCAAAACAGCTGAGATCAAACTTTGAAGATCGAATCTAACCATCTAAAGACGTTCACCACAAAAAGAAAGATCTTGCTCGGTCTCTCCCACTACATGAACGCCTTCGATTGCTTCCGACGGGCCCTTAACAGATATAACGATGACGGTGACAAGGCGGTTGACGGAGTATCAGGTGAGGTAGATAGTGAATTAGGGAGAGAGAGGGTTTTGCGGGAGAGAGAGTGATTTGGGGGAGAGAAGCTTTTGGCGGGAAATTCCAAAGGTTTGGGGGGGGGGGAATAAAGTGAAGAGGGTAGTTTAAGTAGTGAATGGTGATGTGACAAGAGTGATGGGTACAAAAAAAACGGGGACAGCTCTGCAGGGGTAAAAAAAAATTCTGCAAAGTCAGGGGGTATGGAAATAATGGAAGGCTTGGTCCAGGGGTATGTGGATAATTCCCCCTATAATTTTTCTTGATTTCTAAATGAAGTTGACGTCTCCCAGTGAGGAATACAAGAGATGAGTCAAATCTAATGTTATGCTTCCTTGTTGGTTCAATTCTGACAATGAAATCCTTGAATAATATAATTTTACTCTTAACCATCTCGTTTTTACTTGCTGGCCCAATCAGCGACTATTTTTTTTTTTACATAGACTTATATAACATGTCTCCCGTGTTGAAACAATATCCAGCGTGGTATTTTTTATTTATGGGAATACAAAAGAGACATGTTATATAACACGTGCCATTTGAAAATCCGAGACTCTCCATTGATTTTGCTTGGGTGTTTTTTTTCCGTTATGTTTAAGGAGACGTGTTATATGTCACACGTCTACAGTGTTAAACAACATGTAATATGTAATATATAACACGTCTTTGTGGAAAAAAAAACTCAATCAACGCTGACATGACAACACTAATTGGGTCCAGGATTAGAATAGATACTCAAATGAATGAATCGTATGAACTTATTTATCAAATGTGTAATAACAAAATTTCAACAAGGTATATACATGTGTAGAGTGAGTATATGATTTAACTAAATACATGGGACGGTAAATCAGGCTGTTAAATGGGCCATGTAGCGATCTTTATAGAATCGTAAATGTAACAATCAACCGCATATGTGTATTGATTTATATTTGTTACATTCATAAATGTAACAATGAACTATAGGTAAATTGTATGATATATAAAACATTAGAGATACATATATGTAAATGTAACAGTTTTTATGAAAATGTAACCAATAGTTCATGTAATATTTGTTAAATGTAACTCACAAAAAAATAAGTGTTTGATATTTTTCATAAAATATAAGGATCCATTTTAAAATTGTTTAACCACTACATGAAATGTAAAACATTTATGTAATGTAAATGTAACAGTGTTAATGTAAATGTAACAAATGATGTAAACATGTAGGAAATGTTTTTGTTGCTGTTTGAAGGATTTTAACAAAAATAATTTAGGTAGTTTTAGTGTAATTTAGGTAAGTTTTGGTGTAACTGAAATAGAAAATTCAATTATTATGTAAAGATTTCAAAATTTAAATTTTGAATTAAGGTGTAACCAAAATTAAGATGAAATATTTGTAACCGAATAGAGAAAAAAGGAGGATTTGGGTTATTGGAATATATTTTTAATAAAGGGCATATCCGTATTTTATTATTTTACACTTTTTCAAAAGTCAACAAACCAATTAAAACCAACTAATAAAGTGATGACACCTCATGTGGCTTGTGAATGAGGCTTGTAATTTGAAGCCTATGTATCACCACTGTTTAACTAAATACATGGGACGGTAAATCAGGCTGTTAAATGGGCCGTGTAGTAGCGATCTTTATAGAACCGTTTGGGCCGCCCTTAAATCCGGCCCATAAACAGCCCAGATCCCATATCCAGCAGATGAAATTACAACCGTTGGATCAGTCGCGCTGACGATAAAGAATGGAACCTTTTCATGCCCCGCGCGAAGCATCATAAGCCCAGATGCTTCTCTCCCCTCCGTTCCCTAGGTGGTGTTGCTGCGGAGCAGCCGTAGCCGCCGCCGCGGGTGCACTGAGAATGTTATCCTGTTCCCGTCCTAACCCTAGCCGCTCGATCGTTCCGTCAATTGCGACTGGAGCAGGGGAAACCCTAATCCCGCCAAAACCTCGCTCGAGCCCGTCTCGAACCCTTCGAATCACCGGATCCCCTAAAATGATGTCCGCGGTCAGTCGGGTCTCGGAGGCTGACCCTCCCGTGGCGGCATCGGAAGTCCCTGATCTGCCGCCGCTCGTGGTGGTTTCCTTCTACAGATTCGCGGATCTCCCCGACCACGCTCGGTTGCGGAAGCCATTGAAGGACCTCTGCGAGGAAGAAGTGAGTGAAACTATAACTGATGGGTTTTTTTTTTTGATTGGTGCTATAAGTGATGGTTGTAACCACGTTTGCAATCACTAAATGAGTATTCATTGAATGCGTAAGCGATTCGTTCGCGAGTTCTTGAGGTGTTTTTTATATGCGAAATGGGAAACATTTTCTAACACTTTCATATGCAATAGTTCATAAAATGAAGGGGACTCAAAAGGGTTGTCTTGGATGCCAATTTTTTTTAGGATAAGAAAACACTTTTTAATTAATGACTCCTGAATGTGTAAAGTAGTGTTCTTTGTTAAAAAAAAATTGAAATCTTTAAAGGTTTTTAGTGTTCTTGGTAGATTGTGAAATTTAAAAGTTTGAGATTGAGAAATGGAAATATGAGCTCCTATGTTGGCAGTGGAGTTGAGTTGCATTTGATAATAAGCACTCAATTGTAGTGTTCTTGGTAGATTGTTTGGTTTTGTAACTCTTGTTGATATCCACTCTTTTGTGGAAATGAAAAAAAAAGGAAGGGAAAGTCTTTTTGACCCTGACTACAAATTAGATCACATTTCCATTTCCGTCTTGACAATGAATTTGACCAAGGCCTTGTTTGGATGTGCGGTTCCACAACCAAATTTCTGAAATTGTTGTACGTTTTTCAAAAGCAATGATTCAAGAGATTCTAAAACACCAGACAAATAACAAAGATAATGCAGCAATTTGTGGGGAATGCAGCTTTTGTCATAAACCATTTGAATTCGTGTTTGGCTTTTCTAACCAGAATACGCCGAAGCACGGGTCCAAAGGGAGCCTAAGGCCACATTTTTCAACTACCGTACTTGATCTTTGTATCAACAAGTTAAGAATCCTCTATGCACTATTTTTATTTTATTTTGGAAGAACTGGTTGGAATTGTACCACCAATTTTTATTAATGATGAATCTAGGGTTCAATTCCAAGAAAGGGAAGGAAAAATAGAGTAGATGATTAATCTGGTAAAGGCATCCGGCAGGTGCCCTCACAGCTGCAGCTACATAATAATCACCATCAAATATTTTATATCAGTTATATAAGATAACAGTTCGGATGAAGTGCATTGAATATTAAGCTCTTTCCATAGCTAGTTTTTATTTTATACTTCGTATTTTTCCTTCTTTTATAGATTTCCACTCGGTGTCGTATGTTCCTCACCAGGCTGATGATTTTCCAGCGTGTTTCAGGTGGTATCATTCTTGCACCCGAGGGGATCAATGGGAGCATTTGTGGGACACGAGAAGCGGTGGATAAGGTTTTGGGGTTTATTCAAGCTGATGGGAGATTGAAGGGTCTCAGAATGAATGAATCGCCTGTCAGCCCTGAAGAAGAAGCCATCCATCATGGACATACCAGCCACTCTCCAGTTGGAGCCGGGGAAGATGCGCCATTTCGATGGGATCATGTGCGGGTCAAATTGAAGAAAGAGGTACTTTTCATCACTGTATTCCTCACCTTTTTTGTGTGTGATAATATGGTATATTGAATATCTGCGCTCAACTAATTTAGAGAGCTTCCAGAAGATTTTTTTCCTGTTTGTTTTCAGATCATGTGATTTTGGGCATTCTTGCCTTTTAAATGTTATGTTTTCTCGTGCAGATTGTCTCCTTTGGGGATCCAAATGTATCACCCATGAAACAAGTTGGAAAGTATGTTAACCCAAAGGACTGGAATGCATTGATCACTGATCCAGATACTGTAAGTAATGCTATATTCGGTTCACATAAAGAAACACTGTATCTATGAAACATATTGGACTTTGTCATATTGATAATGTAGGTGATTAATTTTTTTCTCACGCATAAAATACTATTAAAAGCTCAGGCAATATATTATTTGGTAGAGGAAATCGATAACAATGGACATGTTTTGCTAACGAATTAATTGATGGAGGCATGGAGCAGGCATTTCATGTTACCAAAGATTTTTAGTGTAGAAGAATGATTACATACCGGCTCGTCAGTATTAGATTCATATAAGCTAAACTATTTGTTAGAATTAACTTACAGTTTCTCAAGACACAATAACTCACAATAACTTACGAAAAAAACCAATAAAAAAAAACTTACAAATAAATGATGATCCAGTCGATGGGATGCATATAAGCAAATGGTCTATACCATTTCACCTGCCAAACATTATGAACGATCATTACTTCTTCATCAGGCAAATAAACTAAGATCTTATTATTAATTGAGGTGTGGGCTTGTACCATGGAGACATTCTTAAGTAAATTGGATCTTGTTTACTTCGTTTAGGTGCTACATGGTGATCTGTAAATCTAGAAATCCATGTACTCACTGATTCCATTTACTTGTCCAGGTGGTAATTGATGTTCGTAACACATACGAAACCCGCATAGGAAAATTCAAAGGAGCAGTTGATCCACGCACCATAGCATTCCGAGAATTCCCAACTTGGGTTGATGAACACTTCCCAAAGTCTAATGGCCACCTACTAGAACCAGATAATAACAATTCGAATGAGAGCACCAAAGACATTCCCAGTGTGGAAGAACGAAAGCAACCACCCCGAGTAGCAATGTACTGTACCGGTGGAATTCGATGCGAGAAGGCGTCCAGTTTTCTACTCAGCAAAGGATTTAAAGAGGTATTTGCATCAAGTCTATAAACTTAAATAATCTGATTTTGCAACTCTTGAGGTTCTTCAATGCCCATTTCAAACTTGACCAAGGATTGATAGGATTCTATGTACATGTTTAAATGGATGTTTAAATGGATGACATGTGTCTCATATTTTTTCCATTTTTAATTGATGAAGGGTTTGTAATCTCTTTAACGGAAATGTGCCTCCATCTTACGTATCGATATGAAAAACATTTCCAGTTTGGTAATCATGGCTTCTGCTGGAGCACCAGATAAAATGAATTCGTGGTGGCCATTTCTGGATGGCTCAATTTTTGAGGAAAAAGATATTTTTCTTTTCTATCAAACTGATTCTAAACCTTATACTTCACAACACCTGGTACAGGTCTACCATTTAGAAGGCGGAATACTGAAATACCTGGAGGAGGTGCCAAAGCCGGAGAGCCTGTGGGAGGGGGAGTGCTTCGTCTTCGACAAGAGGGTCTCGGTCGAGCACGGCCTCATCCAAGGGACGTTCAAGCTCTGCTATGGTTGCAAGCAACCTGTGAGCGACGCGGACATGGAGTCCCCCCAGTGGGAGCACGGCGTCTCCTGCCCCCACTGCTTTGCATCCAAGTCCGAGGAGGAGAAGGAGCGTGCGAGGGCCAGGCAGAGGCAGTTCAAGACGTGGGGCGTCATCGGCGGCCCCAACAAGGGTCGCCGGCCCGATAAGCCTGTCTGAGAGGGATCCAACGGCCATGATTGATTGAAAGTTTGTTTTCGCGTGTTTGACTGACTGACAGTTTTTGTTTGACGGGGAACTACATGTCTGTTGTGGTGGTTGGGATTTTGATTTGATTTTGGACCGTTTGATTTGAAAAAATTGAAATGGACCTTTACGGAGTTTAAGGTGATATTGGTATTCTAGGTCCCAGTAAAATTATATTATTTCAATCAATCTATTTCACTCAATCTATTTCACTGATACAAGGGGGTCTACTTGTTAAATCATATATCATCAACATCAATAATTCATGAGATTTAAATGTTAAATATTTTTTCATCTTTTATAGTTATTATTAATATTTTATTTATTTATTCATAGTCAATCTAATAAAAATTTCATCTTTATTTTTTATAACGAGAGTAATAAAAAAAATCAATAAAATAAAAAATATTTATCTTTATAAATATTAAAATAATTAATCAGATTAGCTTAGAGCATCTCTAATGGACATGCTAACTCATTATAGTGTCATATTTTTTAAATGAGGTTGGTGTTCCAATGGAAGTGTTAAGGGTATGTTAAATGTGGGTCCCAATGTCATATGAGTTTTCATGTTAATTTTAGTTATTGCTTTAGCCAACCATGTGGGTCCCACCATAAAATATCAAAAAAATATTATTTTGGGTGGGTGGAGAGCTTTGAGTGGGTGGAGAGATGGACCCACTATTGTTTTAACTTTATTTAGTCCATTGGAGCAACAATCACCAAAATATGAAAATGTAGTAAATGAGGGTCTAGTTGAATAAAGTGCTGACATGTACTTTAACATCTTAGTTAGTTAACATGTCCATTGAAGATGCTCTTATATAGCTATTTAAATGGGGCTGAAAGTCTAGAGGAGGGTGTTTTCGTCATTTCGACAATTTCGTTGGGTTTCGTTCTTGTTTTTGGGCGAGCGAACCTTCGTTCGCAGATCGAGAGGAGTTTTTGAAGGATCGTTTTATTTCTGACCGAAAAGGTAGGGTTTTCGTTTTTTGGGACTTCTGAGAAGAGAGAAATGGCGGCCGCGAGTGGATCTGGACTTTTCAAGTTCCTTCGGCCGGGACTCCGCCCGCAGACGTCGGACATCACCGCCGCCGTTACGTGGGCCGTCGCAGCCACCTCTGGCGCTCTCTGGGTCGTCCAGGTTTGCTCTACCTCCGATCTCACTCCTTCGATCTGTTGTAGATGAATTCCATGTGTTCTCCGTTGGTATCGTGAAAAGATTGTGAACATTTCGTGTTTTTTATTGAGTCTCCATTTCGTTGTTAGATCTGGATTTTTGGGGATTTGTGATTTGGTTTCAATAGTGGTCCTTTCGGATGCTTGTATGATCTGTTATCAATTGTGGTGGATTTGTGAATATGAAGTTTCTTTGTATTATCATTTTGACGGGTCATTAGAAGGAATCGATCAGATGTTTGGATGACTTTGAAAACAGTTTAATAGAAGATTAATTAAGGTCACCGTGGATGATATGCTTCTGTGAATTGGTGAAATTTTAAGTGATGAAATGAAACTATGAAAGTAGCGAAAGGTTTGACTTCTGAATAAAACATGAATGTAATGTTCTTATATTGGGTATTATTCCTGATTACTGTGTTCAGATGAAGAATTCGATGAAGTCATCTATTATTCGATGACAAGGAACTCCAACATTTTTTCTTTTACCCACCAGTGATCATAGCACAACGGTCAGCTAAAACGTGTTAAGGGTAGATCTTGGTATTGAGTCTTGGCGCTAATTTAACCCATGTGGGTTTGGGGAGTACACAGGCTCGGCTGTAAAGTCAGCTACGGGGGTTCCCTCTATTATAAAAAAAAAACATTTTTTCCCTTAATGTTGGAAATCCCAGGATGCATAGAATCACCCACAATCCTTGTGCATCGAGTAAACCCGGGAGGATTAGAACTCAAGATGGGGAGCATACCCATGGCTCTAGCCAAAGTGCCAACTTCGTGTTGGTTATGATGAAGTCAATTCTGATGTTGAATATTTGTGTGTCTATTATGTCCTCATTCAGATGACTGGGTAAGAAAAATGCACCACATTTTCTTGATCCTCAGATAATGAGGACTGGAATATCTATATGGTAGATGTAGCATAGCCCAGGAATGTTGGTGGGCCTCTGGCCAAAGTAGTTGAAGTGGCATATGTCTATTGGGTTGGAGGGGTGCCCAGTGTGCATATGGGGTTTGGAAAAGATACCTGAATATCCAGAGAATTTAGGAAAGATATGTACTTAACCCCACAGTCAATTCATGGCACATGTAATGTCTAATACAACCTAATATAACAAGTGTTGTAAAATATGGTTACAAAAATATGAAATCATACAATGATATGACAGAACTTTCTGAAATGGCATATGTATGACATGGGCAAATGTAATAGCATTTCAGCCACTTTTGTGGTATATTTCTCTTCTTTTTATGCTTTATCAATGATTCTAATTGCCTTTGTGAATTTATCAATGATTCTAATTGCCTTTGTGAAAAGAAAACTAAAATGTGTTCTCTTTAGTCAATTGTTTTTTAAGATGTATTTTTATCGGAAAACAAGAGTGATATTGCCTGTCACTCCATTGTGTTTGTTTGGTATCCCCCCATGATCCATTTCAATTCTTGAGGAACATTTTATCAGTCAGAGCACTAACTGTTCACTTTGGTTATATCATCTGTGTTGCAGCCTTTTGATTGGATAAAGAAGCAGCTTTTTGAGAAATCAGAGGCAGAAGCATGAGTTTGGCTTAGTCACTTGAGGGGAAAATACGAGTTTTGGTAAGATTGATCGACGTTACCAAAAAACAAACATATAAGATTGTGCATTTTTGTTACCCGTTATTTGTATTCTCTTGAATAATGTAACATGAATTCGTTTTTTCTTTGTATAGAGAAGAAACAAACAATCAAGTCTTGTTAAAATTTGTGTGGGTTGTTTTCCTTGGAGGCTCTATTTCTCTGATATAATGAGAAGATTTGTTCTTGCTATCTCCTCTTTTGTTTTAAATTTTCCACTTAAGTCTGTTTGAGATGCTTTTGAAACTATTAGCAATACAGTTTTTGATAACTCCAATAATGGGATGTCTGTATCAATATTCATTATTCCGTGTATTTTCTTTTATTTGATGGCAAGTAGTGCTTCATGAAAAGAAGCCCCCATGGATAGAACAGGAGTACTTCAGAACTTTGTTTCTTCTCTAAGGTTTTTCTTTATTAAAATGCATCTTACTATTTTATCAGTAACTGAAATACTGTCAATTTACAACCTTCCCTATTTATAATCGACCTGAATTTAAGGAATCCTTTTAACTCCAATATTTTGAAGTATATTGAATCCTAGTTTGAACTCAATGTCACTTTGTTAACTCAAGAGAGTTTCTTCTTTTAAAATAATCTATAATATCCAATAATGAACACGGGAATGAATAATTTCAAGTCAATTTTTTCTAATGTTTCAACAAAATGCAACTTTTTCTCAGGAAGTATGTGTTATCCATAAGGAAAATATTACTTTTAGTCTATTTTACAGTCAGACACATGTTTTTCAATGTTTTGAAATCATATAGATTAATAAGATATGTAATTTTATAAAATGTGAATCAAATATATACCACAATGAATTAATGATATCATATATAGAAATTGTGAAAAATTGTATCAATTAATGTAAAAAAACACAGTAATTCAGATAATTTCTTCATCATCATCATCTCCTCTCATAATCTTTTCAAGAACCCCCAACATAAAATCAACCTCAATTGCTCTAGCAGACGACGGCACCCCAGAAAAGAAAACCTCAACCCCTTCCCCAACCTCAATCCAACTACACCCAGCCCTCCTCCTCACCCCCCTCTCCCTCATCCAAACCCTAACCTCCTTCACCCTCCCCCACATCCCCTCCATCCCATACATCTTCACCACCTCCCCCCACCCCCTCCCCTCTTCATCACCTCCCTCGCCGCCACTTCCCCCACCTCCGCCGCCATCCCCCGACACCCCGACAACAGACTCGACCACACCCCCTCCTCCACCTCCATCGGCATCGCCTTTATGACCTCGCACGCCTCCCTCACCCGCCCCGATTTCCCCAACATGTCCACCAATTTCACGTAGTGTTCGATCCTCGGCGCGATCATCATCGATTCGAAGATCGCAAGCCCTTCCTCCACTAATCCTGTATGCGCGCACGCCGACACCAATGCGAGGAACGTCACCTCGTCCGGCTGAGTCCCCGTCGCCTTCATCTCCTCGAACAGCTCCATCGCCTCCTCGCTCCGCCCGTGCGTGCCGTACCCGTTGATCATCGAATTCCACGCCACCGTGTCTTTGGTGGGCGTTGCATTGAATACACGGCGCGCGTAGTCGAAGCACGCGCACTTCGCGTACATGTCGATCAGTGCATTGAGAACGCGCTGATCGGGGTTTGTTTCGTGTCGGATTACGTATCCGTGGATCGTCTTCCCTTTACGGAGCGCGGATAGAGATGAAATTGCGACGAGCGCGCTGGTCACCGAGGCGGAGTCCGGCGCCATCCCGTGTTTCGGGAGCTGGGAGAAGAGGCTGATGGAGAGCTCCGGCTGAGCGTTGCGAGCGCACCCGGAGATCATCGAATTCCAGACTACGAGGTTCTTGTGTCTCGTGCTCGAAAACACGGATTTTGCTGATTCGATCGAACCGCATTTCGCGTACATGTCGATCAGAGCGCTCCCGATGAAGACGTCCGATTCCGCGCCGTTCCTTATTACAAGTCCGTGGAACGGGCGGCCGAAGAACAGAGAGCCTTCGTTGGCGCAAGCGCTGATGAGGTTTACGACGATCACGATATCGAGATTCAGTCCCTCCGCCCGCATTGCTTGCACTGATCCAGAGCTTGGAAGAAGCTGTTGTAATGACAGAAACCTGTGATCATCGAACTCCAGGCGATCAGGTCTTTGTCGACGATCGAATCGAACACGGCCTTCGCGTCTTCGATACTACCACATCTCGCATACATCGTTAGAAGCGACGTCTGCGTCGCCACATTGATCAATGTCGGTCTCTTGATCAGCTCCGCGTGAACGCTCCTCCCAAAATCGATCGATTCGATCGCGGACAATACGTTCAAAATCGTGAAACAATCCGGTCTCATGGATCTCGACCTCATCGTATTATAGATCCCCAACGCCTCAAGAGAGCGATCGTTGCAAAGGAACGCCGATATCATCGAATTCCAAAGCTCGATCACCTCGTCGGGCGCATCGCAGAACACCCGGTGCGCGTCATCGACGAACGCGCACCTCGCATACATCCCCACCAGCGAAGTCCGCACGTAAGGATCGCGTTCGAACCCCAACTTAACCGCATCGCAATGGACCCTCCGACCGAACCCCGCTATCCCCCCCATCGAACACGCCGCCAAGACTGCCGTGAACGTAGCCGACCCGGGTTCGAACCCCGCGAGCCTCATCGTTTCATACGAACCCAAGCTCCTCTCCCACAACCCGTTGCGCGAGAGCCCTCCGACCATCGCGTCCCACGCGAACGCGTCCTTGCGCACCGTCGCGTCGAAAACGCGACACGCATCGTCGACGCGCGCGCATTTCATGTGCGCGTCGACGAGCGCGGCCTCGATGTCTAACGCGGTCTTCACGCCGTAGGCGTGGACTCGGCTAGCGGTCTCGGGGATCGCCCCGAGAACGATAGAGAGGGAGAACCCGTCGGGGCTGGTCCCGGAGGACCGCATCCGGCGGAAGAGGGCGAGCCCATCGGTGAGACGGCCGTGGCGGATGCAAGCGTCGATGGCGGAGTTCCACAACGCGGCGTCTCTGTGGGGGACTGTATCGAATACGTTGAGGGCGTGGGAGAGGAGGCCGTGGCGGGAGTACGAGGCGACGAGGGCGCAGGCGATGAAGGGGTCTGAATGGAGGCCCAAGGAGAGGACGACGGCGTGGAGGTTTTGGGCATGGTGGAGGGAGGAGGAGGAGTTGATGAGGGAAGGGAAGGTGTACTTGTTTGGTGGTGATGTTGAGAGTGTTTTTTTGTTGAGAGGGAATGGTTTGGATTTGAAGTTCATGCATTTCATTTTTGTCAATGCGTTTTGGGGGGTTCTGTTTATATTTTAACAAGCCATGCAGGGGGTGCAATTGGGCTGGGCTATCATGTTGGGATTCATTAAGGAGCCCCCGTTCCATCATCCCTTACTGTAGTTCACACTTTTTTTTTTTTTTTTTTTGTCTATTTTAAATCATACGCACTCCAAATGAAGTGCATGATATTTTATGAAATATAGTATATATTGAGTTACATTGATATATATATATATTTTTTACGTTAAAAAAATGATAAAAACTTTTTGTGTCATATAATATGATAAAACTCATAAACCGATAATACAGTATATATTATGTTATCATAATGTATAAGGCTACAAAACGAATTGATTGTATCAGCACTCTTTAGGAAATTTTAGTCTCACTTCCAGTCCTATATACTCACTTTGATGAGGTATATAATTCGATAAAAAAATTTCACATTTTCTATAAATGTTTCATTTAAGTATATGTTTTATTTATTATAAAAACATATATCATTAGATGAGATATATTATTTTTAAGTTCAAAACACTTGGAGACTAGATTTAAGACTAAAAAATAAGCTGAATGTAACATTATCCTTTATGATTTATTAGGCAGTTGTTGATGAAAGGAAAATTCGGCAATCTGTAGTGGACTTTTTTAAAAAAAAATAAATAAATACCCTTATCCATTAAAATACATAAATGTTTTCAAAAAATATTTAAAAAAAAATTAATTTTCACACACTACTATAGTGCAATAATATACGATGTAATAATTACAATATACACTACAATACTATCACAGTATATAAATGATTGGAGAACCGCTTCCAGACGACAAATTAGGCTATAAAACAGACCGAGTGCACCAGCGCGCTTAATGCCCAATATGAACCCAACTCAAATCAAACCCAAAACCAACCCGAACTAAACACGATAGAAGATTCAGGTTGAGCTTTGGGTTGGGTTCGATTAAGATTCAACCTAATCTAACCGTGTCGAATTGTACCCTAAACCCCGTTAGTATTGGGTATAAAAAATTTAGTGTGTTTGTTTGCCTCCAATAACCCCTGATAAAGTATACTATAATAAACTGGTATAAAGTGACATATAGATTCCAATCAACCACTGAAATTAAAGTTATAATAGATTATTCCACCCAAAGAATACATGGTCCACTGTCAAATCAACTGTAATCACTACTTATAAATCACATGTCAAATCAACTATCATTATTTTTTTATCTTTTTAAATCTTTATCCATGCTTTATTCACATTTTATCCAAACAAAAAAACATTTATTCTTACATTTACTAACGAGAATAATTCAAAATACAATCAAACACAAAATTACTTTATCCTTATTTATATTCATTATACTTAAATAAATGTATACCTTGTCATAAATCATATCCCTGTTCCAAACGGGGGCTAAAGATCAACTTTTCAAGGAACCGAAAAACAAAAAAAATCTTCTTCTGAGAACAGAGGACCTACATTTTATTTATAGCAGTAACAATGATGAATTCAATATCTAATCACTTCATTTGATCGCATGAAATTTCTGGTGACAAATAAATGCCTGAACAAGGGTTTGAGCAGACAACAATCACACAATGTTAGCTTCTTCTACCTTTCATTTTTTTTTCCCTTTTGGTGCAGAAATCTAATGCAAAGCGCAGTTACTAAGCCATCTCCTTGTTGGGACAGCAAACAATTTTGTGTGTGGAATAAATAAATAGCCCCATTTCAACACTCCTTTCATGGTGTAAATGTATTGAGAGAGGCAATTCACCCAAGGAGCTCCATTGGATGTAGATGTATCAATGTCAGTATTTATACTTCTTCAACCTGCAAAATGGATGAAACAATGTAACTTAGAATAACAAAGCGATATATCTTTCTAATGTTCCTTCTCAGAGGAATGATTGGATGGCATCAGCTTTCAAAACTCAAATGATTTTTTCACTGTGAGGAAGTATCAAGTATGAAAAGTTGCCTTCATTATCAATTTAGCGGTTTGTTTTCTTCCAAACTAAAGCCAAGCCAGGTCATACATTTCTATTACACACTGGGATAAACTTGTTTGTACTGAAAATATGATTCCAAGATCATGAGCAATAGCAAACTATACTTTCATCAGGATTGTGAATCCAAACTGTTCAGTTTCAGAAATAAGGTAAAAGGCATTGGAATAACCTGGGGAAGGTTCATCAACTCAAGAACAGCTCTCTTTGGGGTGAGTTCATTGTCAATTATTGGAGCAACAGCCGTCAAAACTGGCATCTTCACTTTATATTTTTGTGCCAATGCAATCACAGCTCCAGCTGTTGATACACCTTCAGCTACCTAAACAAAGTATACCATCAGTTCATAATAAATGGCATTCCTCTAAATAGAATGTATATTAGACAAGAAATGCAAATTTCGAGGAACCTGATTCATTGAGCTCAATATCTCATCAAGCTTCTCCCCTGAGCCAAGACGCTTTCCAAGAGTTCTATTTCTTGAAAGATCGACGAAACATGTGAGCATAATATCTCCACTTCCTGATAAACCAGTAAGCGTTGTTGTCTTCGCTCCCATCTTCCACCCAAGTTAAAATGAAACAAAAAACATCAGGCGTATAGTTGAGTTTTGTGACTGGGAAACTATATCATACACAATGGTTACTTAAAATGGCAAAAGGAGCAATAGATACAGTGGGAGTACATGAGTGCATGCATATCATTGTGAGAGATGAAATCCTACAAGTTGACTAGAAGGTTAGATCAATGGACAACTAATAAAAAAGTTGAAGTACCTTGGTCGCCAACCACCGTATTTCTGAACAACCTTGTGCAACAAGAGCTGCCATACAATTATTTCCAAGATTCATTCCCTCCACTATTCCTGCGGCTATGGCAAGAACATTCTTTAAAGCACCTGCAATTTCCACCCCTGTCACATCACTGAAATATCATAGGTTATATACTATGGTCACACAAGCATCTTACCAATTCGAACAGTCTAACAGTAACAAACAAGCAAAGTAAGATGCAAATGAAAAAGAAAAAGAAAAATACATATTTAAGATAAGACATTGAAGAATGAGAGTATATAGTTTCTTAAGCACTAAAATTAACTCTTGCAAAGAAAAAGAGGTTGCGGTATAAAAGATGCAAGTAAATTCCAAGATTTTACATTTATCAGTGTTCTCCAAAGAAAAACAGGTTGCGGTAAATATAAATTCTCGATCTTTCACTCATGACTTTCATCATGCTTTCTTCATTTTCCATTATATTGATATGATAATTTAAAGTTGATATCTTATGTCAAATCAAAATTCATTCAATTCACATATTGTTCCTCATGCAATTGTTTGGTATATTTAAAATGCATTTGTGAGCAACTGATGTCAGAAATAATAGGAGTTTCCTACCCTGAAGAGTTTATCCTCAGATGGGGAGAAGCTAATAGCTGTTGAGCGGCACTAGCCAGTTTTTTGTCTTTTGATGCCACCACCATTGCTGCAAGGTTGTAAGTCAACTATAAGAACAATATCCCCAATATAATGAAGTAGTTGTGCATACTTATTAACTTAAATCGCACCAAAATGTAAACCATGTACGCTCCACCCAATCCATGAAACTGTATAAACTATAAAAATAAAACCTTTTTTTTAAAATGAGCAGTCAACCTGTGGGCAATTTTCTCATCAACTCAACCGCAAAGGAAGGCCCTGATAAAACAATAAATGGTTGCCGAGGATTTCCCAATGCTTGTGGAATGATTTGTGACATCGTTCTTAATGTATTGAGCTCCAAACCCTTGCTAAGCGATATGAATGGCAAATTTGGATCAACATATTGGGAAATGCCTTCAAGAAACAATGAACTGAACTGCGACAAAAAAGACTTGATTATTATCTATACATGATATTATTAATTCCATCCGAACAAAAACTTCATCTGAAATCACATAAAAATGGGAATTCGTGGTTTAGATTAGAATTGGATTTTGGACAATTACCTGGACTGGGACTGCATGCAAGCAAAAATCAGCTCCCTTCATTGCGTCTTTAGCATTGGTTGTTGCTATGATATTTTCTGGAAGTTTGTATTCTGGGAGGTATTTCCTGGAATATAGATACTCAAGAAATATATTACGCATATGTAGAAATTATGTCTGGCTTCAATGTTAACTAATTTCTTCTTAGAAAACTTTAAAATGGACAATATAACAAGCATAAAGAAGATGTTCAATTCCACACATTGAAAAAATATACCAACCCATGCATACATACAAAAGAAAAGAAAGACATATTGCATTGAATGATACTTGAAAGTTGCCCCAGATATCGCTTCCACTTCTTACCGATTATAATGGGACTCGTTGATTGACCGGCAAACAAGAGAATCCCTAACGAGCATGTTAACTTCCATTTCAGCTTTCCTCTCTGCAATATGAGTTGCCATTGCCGTGCCAAAAGATCCTCCTCCAAGGACGGCAACCTTGGAAAACAAACAGTTGCAATACTACAGTAAAAAAAATATGCAACTTATGCTCAAACTGCAATACATGATGATAAGCAAAATCTCCACTGATGTATAAATTAAAGAAAAATGGTTAGTTACCAGCAACATATAACATATCTTTTTGGGTGACAGTGAACCCCAACAACAATCGGAAAACCCCATGCACACAGAACTGCCCACAAACCCTGTGCATGAGGTACGCACGGGAGAATTCAAACTCGAGACTTGTGGAGAGCAAACTCACGCCTCTAACCAAAGAGCCACCACATGTGGGCATGAACGATGAGTTTGCTCCCCCCGTAGGTCTCAAGTTCGAAACCCCAAAGGCTAATCTGACGCCTAGGGCTCATGGGTGATTCTATGTATCCCTGGTTTTCTCAACTCGTCTCTGTGGCTGAAGAAATTTTCCAAGGCAATCGTGGGTTTGTTAGACATGCATGGATCACATTGTTTGTGCAAATGACTTGTCCAAATCAAACAGTAATACAAGGACTAAAATTAAGAAAAACCAATCACATTTTCCGAAGCCTTGAAAAATTATAATTCAAGATTCTAATTGTGTAACTAATCTATTCCAATCTAAATTGTTTACTAAACAAAAAAACAAGCCTTAAAAAACGAACAAGAAGCACTTCAAAAATTCAAAACACAACTATTATTTAATGATAAAAAAAGATGACACAATTCAATTGATCCCCCAAAAAAGTTATTTTTAATACCAAAAATTAAAAAAAAAATCGCTTTCTGATCAGATTCTAAACACCCACCAAGATTCAATCAAAACAAAAAAATCCAACACTTCGAATCAACAATCGCCGAATAAGATATAATGAAAAGGGAAAGGGGTCTCCGAACCTTGTTCGTCCTTTCAAGGACGTCGGTATTGGCCCGGGACCGCCACGACCGGGACCACCGGACGATCTTCTCCCACGCCAGCCTCACCGCCTTCCTCCGGTCCTTCCTCCCGTCCCCTCCACCGCTCGTTCGCGGGATAGACTCGGGCTCCGCCTCATCCGGAGACGGCGGAGGTGGATCTAGGGTTCCGGAGAGGCAATGGGGAGGCGGCCTGGGCGGGGAGTGGCGGAGGGAGAGGATCTGTGGCCTTTGGACATGGTTGTGGGTGTGGGAGTTGAAGAGAGAGACGATCGTCATCGATGGCTCTGCGAAGATCGCCATGAAAAACGAGAGTGAGAGGTTTTTTGGGAACTGTAGAGTATGTTATCCGTTCGTTGGGAATTTTAGAGTTGGGTCCCTAACGTATTTTTTATTTAACAATAAATGCCTAATACTTTGGGTATTCAAAAAAAAATCAGTCGATCTGGAAATTTAATAGATATACAAAAGATTTCGGAGTGGATTGCATTTTGGAGCAATTTTGTCATCAGTAGTTACTCATATATTTATTCATAATTTAATATACTTATATTAGATTTTAGAAAAATTATAAATATATTTTAATATTTAAAAATTAGATTTTAACAAATTATATTCATATATTCAAATTTAATAATTCATGATTAAATTAACTAAATCTATCTCAAATTATAACATTTTGTTAGTACATTTAGGTCCACATGCATTTAACATGTGTATGAAACTAGTATTATATTATTATTTATTATAAATATATTTATGTTTTAGGATTAATATTAACAAATTGTTATTTTTTCTATGTTAAATCATACATATAAATGTATGTTTATAAATTGAAGCTTTGTAGTTGGTAGTTATTGAAATGTTTTTGATAATCCGTATATCATATATGTGATTTTTTTTTATATAAAATAGTTGGATATTTTATTCATATTTATATCTATTTTGATGTTTCATCTTTTTAGATAATGATCCCAATTTAAATCTGATTGTTTGCTCGATTTTAGATATTCAGTGCATATCTGCTCCCTATTATCATATATTATATAATAAAATACAACTCAAGGAGTTGTTTTGAAATTTTTAAAGACTTCAAAATAATATAAAGGAATTGAGGGTCTTACGTTTTATGAAAATCTATATAACCCTGTGCTTCTCGGGTTAAGCAAATACACCCTAATTTAATTTACCGTTAATTTGTTAATACTATTCATGGAATATTCCGTTACCTAAAAATTTGGATGTGGAGCGTCTTAATTATGATTGTAGTGCATCAACTTCTAAACAATTAGCATATTTTTTTAAAAAGAAAGATAGATGTTGCTACCACGATTTCATTAAAGATTTCGAAGTACAACTCTGAATGATATAAAAAGAAATAGAGCGAAACAGTAAAAATGTAAAGACAAGGATAAAGATAGGAGGAAAGCTATATCGGTAGTGGGTGCCCATAAAAGTTATTTAACTGGGGCATCGTCACCCTATCAAACTCCCCCTCTATGTTGTAATTGATAAACTTATTGACGTTTGCATTGACAAACTTATTTTCATTATCATCCTCACATGGATATATCACCATTATATTATGGATTAATTATGATATATGATCCCGTCATCCACACAAGTGAAATAACATAGCTAAATAATCAACTCATGAGAGACTAAGACCTAGGTCTAGCTCTCAAGCCTCCTCCTTCTTGTAGACCTTGATGGGCAGGTCCATGGCCGGGTAAGCGAAGGGTTTGCGCACCACAGGCTCGTCCGGCACGAGCATCGACCACCGATAGTTCATGACTAGGTGGTGTACGATAAGCGAGAGACTCACGCGGCGTAGTGGCTCCCCGGGCAGATCCGTTGCCCACCCCCAAATGGCATGTACATGTACGGTGGGAACATCTTCGATGCGCCCTCGAAACGGGTCGGGTCAAATTTCTCTGGCTCCGGAAAGGCGGTCTTGTCCATGTGTGTGTAGGTCACCCAATGAACCTTCATTAACAATAATAACTATATATTATATATATGGTTAGACCAAGCAAAAAAAATTGTTACATCAATAAAGCATGAAAATCATATGTACATTCCAGCCTTTGGGGATAGTGTAGCCGTTGAAATCGATGTCTCTGATTGCTTTTCTGAAGTTGCCAAGCGCAGGGGGGTCGATCCTCATGAGCTCTTGAGCCACACTCCATGTATACTTCATCTTCTGTATATCACTCCACGTTAGGGTTCCATCTTTCGTATCACTGAGGATTTTCGTATGCTCTGAAATATATTTATAAAACATAAACATCATAATATCATCGTTTAATCAATCTCCAATAAAATACTGATATCCAATAAGATTCAACCTTGATTAGATCTAACCTTCGTATATGCTCTCGAGAGTGACATCGTCCATGGCGAGGCGTCGGACGAAGGAGGCGTTGAGAGACATGCCAGTGTCATGGCTCGCAAACACCATGGTAATGAGGTTGTCGATGATCTCCCGTCTCGGCAATGCTCGCCCCTCCTCGTCTTTCATGCTCAGCATGGTGGCGATGATGTCGTCATTGGGGCTCACTCTCCCATCCTCCAATCTCCGCCTCCTCTCATCGAGAATCATGGAGAAACAATCGTAGATCCGTCGGCGTGCCGCGAGAGCCCGATAGTAGGGGGTGAAAGGGAGATAGATGGGGAGGACCCATCCGCCCTTCAGCACCAGCAAGAACTCGTCAAACAATTTGTCCGTCTCTTCGTCGTCCGTCAATGAGAAGAGCACGGCCATTGACACCTTGAACGCGATCTTCTTTAGTAGGATAACTGCATACACTGAATCCTTGCCTTCCATCTCCTACATTCACTCAAAAGTCATAACAGGATACACTGATATACATGTTATTATATAGAAAAAAAATATATATTAAGATACTAGTTTATATGAGCATTCTAATATAAAACTCAATTGATAGTCCATGTACCTTTATTAGATATCGCTTGACAAGAGAACTCATAAGAGGGACACATTTCTGGAGGCTCTCTGGGCGGAGGAAGCCGGCGATGGCTGCCCTCACGAGCTTGTGTCGAGCGCCGTGGACCTCGAAAATGCTTTGCTCGCCGGCGATGTAGAGGTTCGGCACGGGCAGGTTGCTCCTCAACGTGTCATCGCCGGAGGTGAACACAAACTTGTTCCCCACCGGGCCGGTCACGACGACAGTCGGGTGGCCCATGAAGGAAGTCTTGAAGATCGGGCCGTGCCGGGCCACCCGTTCCTCGATCCATTTCTGGCCCGTGCCGCCTTCGAGGGCACGTACCAACCCGATGAGTTCGCCGACCCCAAACGACCCCGGCGGGAGGTTGGGCAGGGAGGGTTTGAGCTTCAGATAGAGCCATCCGAAGAGAACGGCGACGGCGACGGCGAGAACGGCTGTTTGGGTGTTGGAAGAGATGGCACTATCCATTGCTAATTATTAGGGTTTGCTATACTTGAATAAGGAGAACTCTTTAATATTAGCAACTTAGAATGCCATGAAAGATGGCATGAATATATATAGATAGATAGATAGTTCATGCATGATTATTATTTTGAAAAATTTTGGAAAATTTTGAAAGTGGTGGAAAAATTTATCCCTTGAAAACTTTGAGAAGTGTTGGAAATTTGAGGAAAGTTATGGTGAGTGTTGGAAATTTGACGAAAGGGTTATGAAAAAATCTTCTTACATTCACTGGGGATAGTGGGGATAGCTAGTGTTGGAGAAAAAGTTGAAGAATTTTTTAATACAATGGGATGTGCCAAATTAAGATTATCATGCATTTCAAAATATTTATAATGATACAGATTGCTATACATTCTTCATAAATGACAAATCAAATCTCTTTATATACAAATATTTATTACATAATTCAGAACATCACTAATGTAATTGTTCTTCCATTTAGAGAATGCATGCATCAAGGGAATTCTGTTTTAAATGGTAGGGCATTCTGTTTTAAATGGTAGGGCATTCTGTTTTAAATGGCTGATTTGAATTTTTATTTTAATGGTTTCCTAAGGTGGACATTGGGTGAGTTGAAAGAGATTTATTCCCTTGTCTGTTACCATTTTGGGCTTTTGGTCTTGAAATAGATTGGGATGGAGTGAGCTGAATATTCTTGTTTATAAAAATTTCACATTTTCTAATCAGGAACTAATGGAGAAAAAAATTATATTCTTTGTTTAACACAAACACCAGATTTTTCAATTTTAAAAGAAAAATTTTATTTTTTTCTCACTTTTCTTTATTTTCTTTATGCACAACACACCCTAAAAAATAAAATGGGTGGGATTCAATCACTCCAAGGCTGGGTCAGTTCAAATGGTTTGTTAGAAGAGATTTCTACCCAACCCATCGCCTGAAGCTTCTCCTTGGAACAATCAATCAGTGATGATCAAACTTGTGAAAATGACACTCCCCTTGCCCCAACAATGCCGCGACCTCATTCCGTGATAGCTAAAGCAGTCATCTCCCACATATTGCTGGGATTGGATCGTCTGTAACACACTAGAGGCTCCTCTTTGTAGTAGTCATTGCATTATCGTCATGTGTAAAGTTTTATAGATAAAAGACTGTTTTACCAATAAGAGTTTACACATGATGATAATGCATTAATTACTAGAGGAGGAGTCTGTAGTTTACTACAAATGATCTGAACTATATTCCGTGATGACCATAATGTTGAATCCACTTTTGTCTACTTTACAAACAGAGCCCATTTATAAACCAAAATGATACATCCAATCTCCATTACAGCCTTTATTGCAGTTCACACCGGTTTTTTTTTAATTCTTACTTTTTAATTGAAGTACATGTTGTTATATGAAATAAAATATATACTTAGATACATTAGTGTTTTTTTTAATTGAAAAAATGATATAAAAAAATTTGCATCATATGCTGTGATATATATGATATTACGTTATCAGGAGGTACGCACGGGAGAATTCGAACTCGAGACTTGTGGAGAGCAAACTCACGCCTTAACCAAAGAGCCACCTCATGTGGGCAAGAACGATGAATTTGGTCCTCCTAGGTCTAAGTTCGAAACCCCAAAGGCTAACCTCACGCCCACATTATGAAGAATGTATAGCAATCTGTATCATTATATATACTATGAAATGCATGATAACCTTAATTTGACACATCCCATTGTATTAAAAAATTCTTCAATTTTTTCTCCAACACTAGCTATCCCCACTATCCCCAGTGAATGTAAGAAGATTTTTTCATAACCCTTTCGTCAAATTTCCAACACTCACCATAACTTTCCTCAAATTCGAACTCGAGACATGTGGAGAGCAAACTCACGCCTCTAACCAAAGAGCCACCTCATGTGGGCATGAACGATGAGTTTGGTCCTCCTAGGTCTAAGTTCGAATCCCCAAAGGCTAACCTCACGCCCAGGGCTCGTGGCTGATTCTGTGTGTGTATCTGAGGTTTTCTCAACTCGTCTCTGTGGCTGAAGAAATTTTCCAAGGCAATCATGGGTTTGTTAGACATGCATGGATCACATTGTTCGTGCAAATGACTTGTCCAAATCAATGATAAGTGGGTTCAGTATATGAACATTACAACACTTTCATTAGAAATGAAAAACAATAATACAAGGCCTTTAGTCCGAAGCCTTGAAAAATAATGATTCAAGATTATCTTTTCCAATCCAAAGTGTTTGATAAACAAATAAACTAGCCTTAAAAAACGAACAAGAAGCACTTCAAAAATTCAAAACACACCTATTATTAAATACATTTAATAAGGTATAATTAAAAAAAAGAAGACACAATTCAATTGACCCCCAAAAAAGTTATTTTGTAATACCAAAAATTAAAAAAAAATTCGATTTCTGATCAGATTCTAAACACCCACCAAGATTCAATCAAAACAAAAAAATCCAACACTTCGAATCAACAATCGCCGAATAAGATATAATGAAAAGGGTAGGGGGTCTCCGAACCTTGTTCGTCCTTTCAAGAACGTCGGTCTTGGTCCGGAACCGCCACGACCGGGACCACCGGACGATCTTCTCCCACGCCAGCCTCACCGCCTTCCTCCGGTCCTTCCTCCCGTCCCCTCTACCGCTCGTTCTCGGGATAGACTCGGGCTCCGCCTCATCCGGAGACGGCGGAGGTGGATCTAGGGTTCCGGAGAGGCAATGGGGAGGCGGCCTGGGAGGGCAGTGGCGGAGGGAGAGGATCTGTGGCCTTTGGATATGGTTGTGGGTGTGGGAGTTGAAGAGAGAGACGATCGTCATCGATGGCTCTGCGAAGATCGCCATGAAAAGCGAGAGTGAGAGGTTTTTTGGGAACTGTAGAGTGTGTTATCCGTTCGTTGGGAATTTTAGAGTTGGGTCCCTAATGTATTTTTTATTTAACAATAAATGCCTAATACTTTGGGTATCCAAAAAAAAAAAAAAGGTGGTTGATCAACTTAATAGATATACAAAAGATTTCGGAGTAAATTGCATTTTGGACCAATCTTGTCATCAGTAATTACACATGTATTTATTCATAATTTAATATTTTTATATTAGATTTAGAAAAATTAATAAATATATTTTAAAATTTTAAAATTTTATTTTTACAAATTATATCCATATATTCAAATTTTAATAATTCATAATTAAATTTACTAAATCTATCTCAAATTATAAAATTTGTTAGTACATTTAAGTCCACGTGCATTTGACACGTGTATGAAACTAGTATTATAATATTATTTATCATAAATTATATTTATGTTTTAGGATTAGTATTAACAAATTGTTACTTTTCTATGTTAAATCATACATGTAAATGTATGTTTATAAATTTAAGCTTTGTAGTTGGTAGTTATTGAAATGTTTTTCATAATCCGTATATCATATATTTGAATTTTTTTTATATATAAGATAGTCGGATATTTTATTCATATTTATATCTACTGTTATAATTATCCCAATTTAAATCTGATTGTTTGCTCGAATTTAGATATTCAGTGCATACCTGCTCCCTATTATTATATATAAAACATAAAATCTAACCGAAGGAGTTGTTTTGAAATTTTTAAAGACTCCAAAATAATATAAAGGAATTGAGGGTTTTACTTTAAAACTTAGGGGAAAATGCATATAACCCCTGAAAGTTCGCCAATATTCATATTCCCCTTGTTTTTTATGAAAATCTATATAACCCTGTGCCAGTTTCTCTGGTTAAGCAAATACCCCTTATTTAATTTACCGTTAATTTGTTAATAATATTCATGGAATATTCCGTTACCTAATGTCATTCTAAAAATTTGGATGCCGAGCTCCTTAATTGTGATTTTAGTGCATATCAACTTCTAAACAATTAACATTTTTTTTTTTTGAAAAAAAGGTAGATGTTGCTACCACGATTTTATTGAAGATTTCGATGTACAACCTTGAAGGAGATGGGAGAAAATAGAGTAAAGCAGTAAAAATGAAAAGACAAAGATAAAGACAAGGGAGGAAGCTATCTCGATAGTGGGTGTCCGGTTAGAAGAGCTATTTAACCGGGGCATCGCCACCCTATTAAACTCTCAGCTCCCTCTATGTTGTAATGACTAACTTATTGACGTTTGCATTGATAAACTATTTTCAGTATCATCCTCACATGGATATATCACCATTATATTATGGATTAATTATGATATATGATCCCATCATCCACACAATTGAAATAACATAGCTAAATAATCAACTCATGAGAGACCAAGACATAGGTCTAGCTCTGAAGTCTTCCCCTTCTTGTAGACCTTGATGGGAAGGTCCATGGCCGGGTAAGCGAAGGGTTTGCGCATCACGGGCTCATCCGGCACAAGCATCGACCACCGGTAGTTCATGACTAGGTGGTGTACGATAAGCGAGAGCCTCACGCGGGCGTGGTTGCTCCCTGGGCAGACCCGTGGGCCACCCCCGAACGGCACGAATGTGTACGGTGGGATTGACTTCGATGCGCCTTTGAAACGAGTCGGGTCGAATTTCTCTGGCTCCGGGAAGGCAGTCTTGTACATGTGTGTGTATGTCACCCAATGAACCTTCATCAATTAACAATATGGTTAATCAAATTCACTCATTGAATTATACATATATGCATCATTGAAGCATGAAAGTCACAATGGTTGACATAGTGAGTTACACATACAAAATTTTTCACATCATTGAACTAGTATAAAATTTGTCACATACCTGAGCTCAATTGACGCAGAGATTAGTGATTATTTGAAGTTTATTTATGTTATCTATTGTATTTTGTTAGGAGTACTAACAATTGGTCGACCTCCCAATTCTCTATTATTTCCGAAATAGTAGATTATTGAAACCCAACCCCCTGGCATTCTTTTGAAGAATCAACAGCGACGTGGGCCTACCATTTCGTTCTTTTTGAACGAATCCGTAGAAGAGCTGAACGGCACGAGGTGATGCAGCACGATCATGTACCATATGGAGGATTATGAATGATTTGTATTTTTAGTATTTTAGTTTTATTTGTTAGGATTTATTTTTATTTGGTGGTATTTATATTTGAATTTCAAATCATTATTTGATTCAAATTTAAATTTTAGTTAGGATTAGATAAAGATTTGTTAGATTTGTTTATTAGTTTATAGATTTAGATAATTAGTTTCCTAGTTTGTTAGGATTCTCTTCTATAAATAAGCATGTAAACCAATTGACAATGCAGAGATTAGTGATTATTTGAAGTTTATTTATGTTATCTATTGTATTTTGTTAGGAGTACTAACATTTACATAGAAATATCAAATTTCTGGCATTTCTTAGGAAATCAACAGATATTTGAAGCCCAACATCCCTGGTATCCTTCTATTGAAGAATCAACAGCCTTATTGGAGCCTGCAGGTCTTGTATCCCTGAAGGTCGATCGAGTCAGTAGAAGAGCGTGACCCCTCACGCTGCATCAGTTGGTATCAGAGCCAAGTTTACGACCACCGCCACAAGCCGCCACTGCCATCGAAAGCAACTGCCTCCGAGCACCGTCGCTGCCGTGCCGAGTTGCCATTGCTGCTGTCGAGAGTCGCCGCCACCGCCGTTGTTGTCGTTGTATTCGTTGAGAAGTTACCACTGTT
The DNA here is from genome assembly GCA_030737845.1 of Acorus calamus. Taxonomy (NCBI): domain Eukaryota; kingdom Viridiplantae; phylum Streptophyta; class Magnoliopsida; order Acorales; family Acoraceae; genus Acorus; species Acorus calamus. The sequence goes on along the minus strand of CM060878.1, from coordinate 26,915,566 downwards.
GAACCATCACTTATTCCACCTCCATTAATTTCATTCAATCAACCATCCCAACCATCCACGTCTGCTTCCCCCATATCAACCAACCCATCTCACCCATCCACGTGTGCTTCCTCCAAAAAGAAAGAAAAAAAAATCCCATGACCACTGGAGACCGAAAGAACGCAATTGTCGATTCGTTGAATGCCCTTCAAGCCATAGAGTCAAAATTCAGTGGATCACATCATCAATTGATTGGGCTTCATCACATCGTTCAACTAAACTCGAGGACGAGTTTTTCTAAAGAGGGAGAGAATGATGCAGCACGATCATGAACCATTAAGGACCACCATATGGAGGATTATGAATGATTTGTATTTTTAGTATTTTAGTTTTATTTGTTAGGATTTATTTTTATTTGTTTTAGTTATTGTATTTATATTTGAATTTCAAATCATTATTTGAATTCAAATTTAAATTTTAGTTAGGATTAGATAAAGATTTGTTAGATTTGTTTGTTAGTTTATAGATTTAGATAATTAGTTGAGATCCTAGTTTGTTAGGATTCTCTTCTATAAATAAGCATGTAAACCAATTGACAATGCAGAGATTAATGATTATTTGAAGTTTATTTATGTTATCTATTGTATTTTGTTAGGAGTACTAACATTTACATAGAAATACCAAATTTCTGGTATATTTCTGGTATTTCTTAGGAAATCAACAGATATTTGAAGCCCAACATCCCTGGTATCCTTCTATTGAAGAATCAACAGCCTTGTTGGAGCCTGCAAGTCTCGCATCCCTGAAGGTCGATCGAGTCAGCAGAAGAGCGTGACCCCTCACGCTGCATCAATAGTGTAGCCATTGAAATTGATGTCTCTGACTGCTGTTCTGAAGTTGCCAATTGAAGGGGAATCTAACCTCATGAGCTCTTGAGCCACTCTCCATGTGTACTTCATCTTTTGTACGTCACTCCACGTTAAGTTTCCATCTTTGGTCTCACTGAGGATCTTCGTATGCTCTGAAAATTATTTGTAAAAAATAATTAAACATCATAAAAATATGGTTTCTCAATCTAAAGGGTACAAAATAAACATGATGAATTCAATCAGTGCTAGATCCTATCAGGTTTAACTTGTGATAAAAACTATCACAACCTCACATATCAATTTGTATGTATGACGTAATTAGTGACTAACCATCGCAAATATGCTTCAGAGTGACCTCGTTCATGGCAAGGTGGCGAACGAAGGAGGCGTTGAGAGACACGCCGGGGTCGTGGCTCGCCATGACGAGCTTGATGAGGTTGTCGAGGATCTCCGGTCTCGGCACCATCCGCCCCTCCTCGTCTTTCATGCTCAACATGGCCGTGATGACATCGTTGTTGGGGCTCAAGCTCCCATCCTCCAATCTCCGCCACCTCTCGTCGACGATCGCGGAGAAGCGATCGTAGATGCGTCGGCGCGCCGCAAGGGCTCGATAGTAGGGGGTGAAGGGGAGGTAGATGGGGAGGACCCATGCACCCTTCAAAATGAGCAAGAACTCGTCGAACAATTCGTCCGTCTCTTTGTCGTCCGTCAGTGAGAAGAGCACGGCGCATGAGACCTTGAATGCTATCTTCTTTAATAGGATAACCCCAGACACTGAATCCTTGCCTTCCACCTCCTACACTCAAGTATTCAAAAGTCAAAACAGAGTGTCACACAGTCCTGTTTACAGTGTAAATGGTGCATGAAATGTCATATAAAATAACAAATAAAAATGAAAAATAATTGTGTAATTATCAAAAACATGATCATTTTGTATATTCAAGGAAATAGCAATATTGTTATGATGTAGGTTGCCCACAGGGAGGAGTTTGTAGTGCGTTATAGACTATCAGTGGTCTATGCCTTTGTCAGATATCGCTTGATAAAGGAACTCATAAGAGGGACGCTTCTCTGAAGGCTCTCCGGCCGGAGAAATCTGGCGATGGCTCCCCTCACGAGCTTATGTCGAGCGCCGTGGACCTCGAAAATGCTCTGCTCTCCGGCGATGTAGACGATCGGCACAGGCTGGTGGCTCCTCAACATGTCATCGCCGGTGGTGAACACGAACTTGTTCGCAACCGGGCCGGTCACGACGACCGTCCGGTTGCCCATGAAGGAAGTCTTGAAGATCGGGCCGTGCCGGGCCACCCGTTCCTCGATCCATTTGTAGGCCGTGCCGCTTTCTAAGGCACGAACCCACCCGATGAGTTCGCCGATGATCGGGAGCCCGAACGACCCGGCGGGAGGTTTGGCTGGGAGGGTTTGAGCTTCAGATAGAGCCATCCGAAGAGGACGGCGACGGTGACGGTGACGGCGAGAATGGCTGTTTGGGTGTTGGAAGAGATGGGACTATCCATTGCTAGTTGTTAGGGTTTGCTATACTTGAATAAGGAGAACTCTTTAATATTAGCAACTTAGAATGCCATGAAAGATGGTATATGTATATAGAGGAATGATATTATGCGGTCGTGCGGCGTCGACCACGGGCTATCGATCACGGGTCCATCGCATCAGACGGTCGGGTGCGATTCACGTCGACCATTGGATGCGATGGACCCGCGATCGGACAATCCACGTCGCGTCCGCACGAGTCCGCACGCCGCATATTATCATCCGAATGTGTATGTGTGTGTGTGTGTGTGTGTGTGTGTGTGTGTGTCTATATATATATATATATATATATATATATATATATATATATAGGGAAGCGATTACGTGCGGCGAACGGCGGGTGCGACAGCGATCACGGGTTCATTGCATCAGACGGTCGGGTGCGATTCACGTCGACCGTTGGATGCGATGGACCCATGATCGGACGGCCCACGTCACGGCCGCACCTGCCATTCGCCGCACCTAATCGCGAGCGTGTATATATATATGGGACCGATTAGGTGCGGCAGCGATCACGGGCCGTCGATCATGGATCCACCGCATCGGATGGTCGGGTGCGATTCACATCGACCATCAGATGCGATGGACCCGTGATCGAGCGGCCTACATCACAGCCGCACCCACCGTTCGCCGCACCTAATCGCGAGCGATATATATAGTTCATGCATAATTATTATTTTGGAAAATTTTGTAAGTGTTAGAAAATTTTCTCCCTTTGAAAACTTTGAAAAGTGTTGGAAATTTGAGGAAAGGGTAATGAAAAAAGTTTCTTACATTCACTGGGGATAGTGGGGATAGCTAGTGTTGGAAAAGTATTCATATATTAGAACTGATGGAAAAAAAATTATATTATTTGTTTAACACAAACACCAGATTTTTCATTGTTAAAAGAAACATTTTAGATTTTTTTCACTTTCCTTTATTTTTCATTGTGCACAAACACACCCTAAAAAATAAAAAATAAAACGGGAGGGATTCAATCACTCCAAGGCCGGGTCATTTTAGATGGTTTGGTAGAAGAGATTTATACCCAACCCATCACCTGAAGCTTCTCCTTGGAACAATCAATCAGTGATGATCGAACTTCCTTATGAAAATGACACTCCCCTTGCCCTGACAATGCCGCGACCTCATTCCGTGATAGCTAAAGTCGTCATCTCCCACATATTTGTGGGATCAGATCGTCTATAACACACTACAAGCTTCTCCTTGTAGTAGTCAATGCATTATCATCGTGTGTAAATTTTTATCGTTTTATCGATAAGAGATTGTTTTATCGATAAAAGTTTACACATGATTATAATGCATTAGTTGCTAAAGGAGGAGTTTGTAGTTTATTACAGAGATTTGATCTATATTCCGTTGACAATAATGTTAAATCCACTCTTGTTTACCTTTACAAACAGAGTCCATTTATAAACGAAAATGATACATTCAGTCCCCATTACAGCCCCAATTGCAATTCATACCGGTTTTTTTTTTTAATCATACTCTCCAATTGAAGTACATATTGTTATATAAAATGAAGTATATACTGAGATACATTAGTGTTTTTTTTTTCAAGTTGAAAAAATAAAAAAAATTTACACCATATACAATGATAGAACCCTATATACTATGTATATATTACGTTATTATAGTGTATGACATTGTAGAACGAACTGCAAAACAGATTGAGTGTATTAGCACTCTTCACTCAAACACATAAATCAAGGGGGGGTCAATCATCTCACGAACGCCTAACACCATATTTGATTAAGAGTGTTGATACATGCAATCCGGTTTAAAGCCCATTTTATAGCCTCATACGCTATGATAACGTAGTATATACTGCACTATCATAGTATATACTACAGTCTTTTTTTTCATTTTTTTACCATGAAAAAATGCACTAATGCATCTTAATATATATTTCATTTCATATAATAGTATATACTTCAAATGATGAGCGTATAATTTTATATAAAAAAAAATAGAATAGACTACAATTGGAGCTGTAATAAGGGTACGTGTATCTTTTTCATTTGATTAATGGAAATCCAAAAAAATAAAGTGAAATTAAAAGTGAGGTCAATGAGAAATCTTAAATGGGTTGCCTTGAATTTATTTAACAACTCCACTGATAAAGATGATAAAGATGGAATAGACCATCACTTGTTTGGGAAGGCAATGATTGTTAGGAAGAAAAACAATTTTTTTTTTTTTTGAAATGCATTAAAAAATGAGTTTAAGTAAACTATTTGTTAACATGTATTTATTTTAACATTTTATTAAGTTATAAAATGGACTACATTTTCTCCGGAAAAAAAAATTGTATTTATTTTAATCAAATTATAGCTATATTTATTTTAATATAAGAAATCAAAACTAATGATATGTGGATTGAGGAAAGAAAAAACAAATCCAGATCGAAAACAAAGGAAAAACAAACAAGCTAAATTAATATAACATCAAAAAGGTCTTAAAAATTTCTACCCAGCTTTGACCCGAAAAAAAGGTGGCAATTTCCGTTACTTTCAATTCATCCTCGCTCATTTGAATGCTTCAAGACCCTGCAATGAACAACTGGTCAACTGTTTGGTAACATGTATAATTATAGGAAAAACGAAAAAGTGAATGTACCTCCATAAAGATCAGTAATATCTACATCATCTGATTTTTCTAAAAATTCATATAATCACCTGAAAATTTTTCTCAAGCAAAAAACCTAATTAAATTATCGTCGATTTAGAAAGAATATTAATGAAATATTTCATTACTTAACGTCACTTTAAAAATAAATATTCATCTACCCCTGAAAGATTGTAAATATAATTGATCCCTTATTTTATTGAAATCTATATAACCTTCTGAAATTATACTTAATTCATATCACCCCCTATCGTTACCTGTTAAAACTTATGTGGTTAACCTTATAATAATTTATTTTTAACACGTTGAAGAAGAAACACTGTGATGTAATTTTTTTATAGAAGACATTTTGATCATTTAGATGATCATAATGAATTTTTTTTAAATCTCGTGAGGTTATTTAAATAAATGCATTTTGTAACATTTTTATATGGATAGAATATACCCAGAATTTCTAACTCGAGGGAGAGAATCTTTATCTATAAGAAAATATAGGAGATTATATGGATATTTAGAAAAATGAGTGGCTAATATGGAATAAAGTTTAAGGGGGTTATATACATTTTTTTCTTGTGTGGATGAAAATAATGAGAGTAAAAAAGTAATTTAATCATATGTGGTTAAGTTAATCACACCTCAATTTTAAAGTATTAACAGCATAGGGTATATCAATATAACTCAAACAATCAAGGGGTATAAGCAGAGGCAGAGCCAAGGGGGGCGGGCTGGGGCCCGGGCCCCCCCAAGGCCCAAGCCATGCGATGATATCTTATTATCATCAGACCCCCCGAACCATTTTATTTTTTAAATAAAAAAATCTCACGCCATGCACAACACATAACATGTGGGTATTGAATAGAAATGGGTAGGTTTAATTTAGTCTTATTTGCATCTGAGTAGTATGGCTACATTTGATATTTTTCAAGTATACACTTTTTTTATGAAGTATATTAATCTTTTATTATAAATGAAGTACATACTTATATGAAATAAATACATATATTTAATTTATGTTTTTTATGATAGTATATACGAAGATAGTGGAATATATATTATGTTACCCAATGCGTTAGACGTGATAAATGTAAATAGGACTATAAAATGGACATTTATTGTGATAGTGTATATACGGAGATAGTGGGAATAATTTAATAGTGCCCATTTAAAATTTTGAGATTTGAAATCATTGGTCTTTTTTTAAAAAATAAATTGTGAAAAACTTTGTTTTTAAGTGAATATTGGTATCTGGTTTTGAGGGGTTGAAAAATCACTAATTTGGTTTTCTTATTTTTTGTTTATTGTGATTTTTAATAATTGTTATATTGAGTCTCCCAAATTATTTGGAAGATAAATTTTAAAATTTCTACCAAAAATGTTCCTCAAAAAAAAATTCAAAATATAAGCTTAAAGGATATCTTTGTTTACTTTTACGATCAATTATCTTCTTCATATTTAATTTTTCAATTATTGAAGCTTTATTTTTATATTTTTTTAGAATGGAAATAATCAGATTTTAAAAATTTTCCTAGATCTTCAATAATCAATAATTATTTTAGATCACTAATTTTATATCACTAAATACAAGAAAAAAAGTAAAAAAAACTTTCGATCTGAGTCATCATTACTTCAAGGGCTCTGTCATTATCCAATTATTTTAATTTTATCTCAATTTATCATATATTTATAATTATTATTTTATTTTACTCTAAGTCTCTTGACCATCTAGCCCCCCCTTGCTCTAAATCATGGTTCTGCCCTTGGGTATAAGGATTTTTGAGAAAAAAAGGGTTCGTTGTAGATATAAACAAACGTTTTAGGGTCTCATTTGGTAAAGGGATAAGTTTTTAGGATAAGTTAACTTAATTTATAGAGATAAAAAAATCATTATTTTTATATAGATTTGCATTTGGTAATTTTTTTATTATCTTCATTTTTTGTATTCTTATCCTCAATCTTGCATTTGGATCAAATATAGGATAACTTTAAATTTTTTAAAAAAATATCAAATATGCCCTTCCTACTAATAAGGTATTAATATTATTTAGTGGAACACATTCTTTCTTTCTTTTTTTTTTTTTTGCAAGGTAGTCATAAAAATTAAGGCACATCTATCCCCACACACCATTTGCCTAATCACACCAACCAAAAAAACAAAATACACATATATAAATTTAATTTGAACATCACTAATCCCACAAACCATTCGACGATTGACCTGTCAATCTAGCGAGATGGTGACCTGGGTGGCTAGGGTTTCACAGAGGCACTCATTTTGCTCCGCAGGAGAGAGAGAGAGAGAGTAAAGTTGGTTTATATAGTGTTGGGTATTATTTGAATTGTGTGAGGGCAATGTTGACATTTCCCATTTAAGTCATGCGTTTTACATTTTTTTTAAGTGACCTCACCCCCACTTAAAACTTATCTCATTTTTTTATTTAAAGGGGTTTTTTAATCCCTGAATTTGGGAGCCAACCAAACATCCTTAAATGGAAAAAAGTGCTTATTTATCGGTTTCATCCAAATAAGTGCTGAATACTGCACCAGCCAAACACCCCCTTACAACTAAATAACCATACCCATTGACCCAATCCTCACAAAGACATAAATAATTGATGATTTTACTTTACATTTAATGTTGAATGCGATCAAATGTATCTTAGGTTTTCTTTTGAAAAAATATTCGGTTCAACACTATTAAGGTCGAAGGTTGTAAAAGAAAATTGACAGAGATTCTGTCGAATGTTGTAAAAGAATGTTGACAGAGCTGTTCTCAAAGTTTGTAAAGGAAGGTTGGCAGGGAGACTGTCGAATATTGTAAAGAAGGTTGACAGGGTGATTGTCGAATTTGTTAAATAAAGGTTGACAAACCAACCGTTGATTGTTCTGAAGGAAGGTGGACAGGTCAACCATCGAATGATTGGTGAGATTGGTGATGTTCAAATTAAATTTATAAATGGTTTTTTTTTTGTTGGTGTTATTAGACATATGGTTAGTGGGAGTAGATATGCCCTAAATGTTATCACAAAAAATTAGGATAAAGTTTGTTCCACATTTTACTCAAACAAATTATCTTTATTTTTTATCTTAAAATGTGAACAATTGTTCATGTTTTATCTCTTTTTTATGTCATACGAGATAACAAATAATTTAACCTAATTTTTTTCTTATCCCAACCTCTCATTTCCATGCCAAATTAAGCCCAAGGTTACATGCATCATTCCATAAAAGTTAAAACTCAAATAAAAAAAAATTTCGATAACCCTTTCGCACGCGCTCGATCTCTTGCGCGACGCGGACCGTCCGATGGAAGTCTATTTTGTGGACGGACAGGATCGAATATCTTCGATGTTTTTAGTTTTTAGATTCTGATGTTTCAATGGTCGGTGATGACTCCGAAAACGTGTCCATAGACGGCTCCATCCTGTCAGTAATGACTGACTGCCTTTGTCGCTAAGATTCAGCCAAGCATTGAAACCATATCAATTTCATTCTTTAGTAAGATTTTGATTTCCTTCTTCTTCTCTCATAAATACATAATCTCATATCAAAGTATAAGGAATCCTTCGATTGGGTTATCTTGAAAAACACTCTATTGAGGTCTGTGATTCAATTTTTTTTATTGGGTGTTCTTTTTTATATATATAACAGTAGATTGGAATATATTGTCTGCCATCTCATTATTCAGATATTTTGATTTTGATTGATTGGTTCAACTACCCAATATGCCTATTTCAGTAAAAAAAAAAAAAAAGAATGCCTTCTTCTTTTGATTGATTTATATCTATATGTCTGTAAATTTTATTCAGTTTTGGATGCTCCATTTGTCATTGGAAAGGATGGTATGTGCCCAATTTCAATTGGGTTTTCTTGAAACCTCTCTCTTGAGGTCACCTATTCAAAATTTTCTTTTATTGGGTGCTTTTTTATTATTTGACAATAGATTGGAATATATGGTCTTTATCTTATCATTCAGACCCAATATGAGTTGGGTTTCTTGGATTCTGTTTATTTTTCTAATATATCAATATTGCAATACAAAAAACATTGGGTAGTAACACACTCAATCATTCATATAATTCACACTTCCCCTAACTAATTAGGTATAAAAAAATGTGCATTTCATTTATTCAAATATATTAACTTCATTTTTTATTAAAGATATGCACTTTATTCAGACAAATATATATGACTTCAGAAAATAAAATTGAAAGATTGAGGGCTACAAAAATGACTATTTGTCTTAGCTGATTCTATATGAATTATCTTTTTTTGTAATATCTGTCTATATAAAATCCAAATCTCCAATTTTGATTGCTCCATCTGTGATCTTTGATTTTTAGGGAAAAAAATGGGTCACCACCACCACCACCAGGGCCACCACCACCATGACCATCACCACCACTACCATGATGTTGATGGTCCATATAATGATCCACTGATGGCTTGTTGCTGCTGCCCCTGTTTTCTGATCTCCAACATATTCAGTATGATTGGGAGGTGCTTCTTTGTGGCCTGCTACCCTTTCATAAGGTGCTTTGGCCTGGATGAGGACAGGCACCACCCCCACCACAGCCATTTCAATTGATTCTCTATTGGGAGTTATTCATATGTTCTAGAAGCCAATTTTTAAGATTTGGTATTTATGTGTTTGGAACTTATGCTCAATTTTTAAGATTTCAATTTTCATATATTGAGTGAATAAAAATTAGTGTCCGATGTGTTCAGATATTTTTTTTAACATATTGTGACATCAAATAAACCAGAACTTGTATTAGAGTTACCAATTAAAATACCTTTCACCCTCCATCATGTCTTGGATTTTTTTCAAAGGCATATACTTGTTTAATAAAGTACATGTGTATTTGAATGAGTTGAATGCGTATATTTGTTTCATTTTGTAATCTAATATATACTAGGTTCGGGATAAATGAGGGTTGCAAAAAGGAATGTAAGAATGACTATTTGTCTTTCGGAGGGTGTAATTGATGTTGTATTGTGTACAGGCAAGCACAAAAATCAGAAATTTTGTCAGCACACAAAAGTCATGAATAGCATGTGTATTGTATGTTTTGTTTCTTGTGCGAAGCTTTATACATTCCTTGAGCAGATTGAAATATCATTTTATTCAATCATGGTGCATAAAAAGAACATGAGAATGAATGGATGCATAGGCTTGAGATCTTATCTCAGCTCCCAAGCTTTTCTATTGAGATCTTCTAAGGTTGAAGTAATTTACATACACCAAAATTGATGGTTCGACCCTAAATTGGATTTTAAAATTGATGCAATGACTCGATCATGTATAAGTGTAGACAACAGTCTCTTGAGTCAGCCTCGCATGTTTAGTAATAGCATGTCATCACTATCCACTGGTGAGTACTTTCTTACCTAGAATAAGATTAGATCTCACAAAGCCACCAAACCCTTTTATTTCAAATAAAGTGTGATGGAATAATTATTGGAAATGTAGTGGTAAAAAAAAACTAGAACAGTTGATTGATTTTCATCACATGGCATCTCAACCTCTTGACATCAGACTGTTGGAGTGGCTTCAACATGAACTCCTCTGCTCCTTCTTCCAGGCACCTAAAACACATCAAAAAATAAATTTGAATTTCATTTTGATTGAGCAAAACATAAACAACCCCCCAAAAATAATATAAATTATATATAAAAAGCACTTTTGTTTAAAAGAATTACTTCTCAATTCTAGTGGGGATGTTCTCAGATGACATTATCACAATTGGTATGTCCTTCAGGTCAGGTGATTCCTGCTCAAACAAATAATATGTTTAATATTTTTTATTTCCAACATTAGCCAAATAATAGTATAAAAATATAAATGAAAAAACTAATAATATTGGCCCTAACTAATAATCTTACCTTGATTTTCTTCATTAGTTCATACCCTGTCATTCCTGGCATGCAATAGTCTGTGATGACCAGACTGATCTTTGAAATCTGCATTCAAAATTATATTCCCCATATAAGAAAAAAAATTAATGATGCCCACATTTTTCTACATTTAGGAAAATAGAAATCAAGACATAGCAAGAACTGTTCACTAAAAACAAATTATTTTAAAATGTTATAAAAAGTGAATCAGAAGTTACATTGCTTTTCAGAATGACATGTGATTCATCTCCCAGACCAAGATACTCTAGAGCCCTAAAACCATTGTCTGCTGTGGTCACTGCAAGAGAACAGACCACAAAATTAATTTGTATATCAGAAACATTAGAGTATTAAATAATTATAATATAGATCTCATATTAAGAAGCTCCAAATTCTCATATGAGTGATAAAAATTGGTTGGTGTATAGCATGATTTGTACATATAATATTACAATGGAAGCCAATGAAGTTGCCAAATCAAACAAATAAAGGGTGAAATAGTATCACTACTCAAACAGTTGTGCTTAGCTGAAAAAAATGAACATTATCATAAGAAAAGTTTGATACGAAATTGTTTGATTCATTACATTAATAAAGATTGGTATATCTTAACACAAAAATATTATATCAATACAAGATTCTCGAAGCAGCGTGAGATCCAATTAAGACTAGATTCAATTAGCTCTCATGAATTGATATATGATTAAAGATCTCACATCATCATTTATCAGACACATGAGGTGTTAAATGTATATGTATAATAAAACCAATTTTGAAATTGAAAATCCTGGTGCCACACATGAAAGGAGTTTTTGATGCAAGCTAACAATAAAATAAATAATAATAATTAAAAAAAACTGAAAAAAAAAATGAATACAATACTGAAGAGGGAAAAAGTACCTTTGTAGGCAGATCCCTTGAGGAGTTTCTCCACAAACAACCTCTCAACCATATTATCATCCACTGCCAATATGTGAAGCTCATCTCCCTCTTTGGATAAACCAGCAGCAGAAGAGGAACCCATACTTTTATAATAAAAAAATAGCAAAAAAATAAAAAAAATTTGTTTTTGATATTCTAATATGTGTAGATCGAAACAAATACACCAAAAGAAATTTAAGACAAAAAAAAAAGCACACACAACAAATGAACGAACATGGTATGGTGGATCATTTATAAATGGAATTTTTTTTCAAAAACAAATATGATGAACAAAATCAAGATAAAATCATGTAACAAATATTTGGTAATATCTACATTGTTTGGTTATCTCCATATCCCTTAGAGCATCTTCAATGATACTTCAAATGGGATGTCTATTTTAGAGATGTTATTTTGTCCCCAAATTTGGAGACTTCATAAATGTTATCCAAGTTTGGATATTCACTTTATTTTAAAAAAATATTATTTTTTAAAACTATTATATCTTTTTTATACAACTTTAATTCTTACAAAATTGAGGCCATTTGAAAGATATGGTACATAAGTTAAAATGAAATCACTATTGAATTTGTTTTATATATTATGAAATCGTATTTTTTTTAGGATCATCAATTAACTTTTGTATTTTTCCATTAATTTTGATTAGATTTTTTTTTGTATCTATGCTAAAAAAATCCTTATTTTAATTGAAAATGATGATAATTAAAAATGCTTATATTGGAAAACGAAATATTATTATAAAATATAATAGAAATTTGGAGTTGTTTTTAAACACTTCTAAAATATATTTTAAGTCTATATAAATTAATTATTTTCTTATGCTTTAAAAGGCTAAAAATCTCAAATGGTATATTCATTTTGTGACAGAGACGATGTTTTATTTATTTTTGGTAGTAATTCAAAAGTATGATATTATATGATTCGTTACCCAATTAAAAAGAAATATTTCTCATCGTAGATGATGTACTGTGTAAATTATCTTTACAACCTAATGAGATATTTATGTCCAATTTTGGTGTCATTTGGTGTTCAAAATCACATATCTTGGGAATCCATTCAAATATGGTTTGATTTATGATGTGGACTAAGATTTTCTTCTGTGATAAATGTATTTATATTTATATGTGATATCTGTCAAAAAAGGGACCCAAAAGAGAAAGAACATGTTCATTAATTTATACGTGCAACCGTATACATCCCTCACTAGCATCTTTTTTAAATAAAAAAAAAGTATACACCGACTTAAATGTATATATTATTGTATGAGTCAAAGCATATATTAAGATATATTAGTATATTTTTTTCTTTTAAAAATAAAAAATATTTAAAATCTCATACATTATGATAAAGACCATACACTAAGATAACACAATATACAATGCATCATAAAAGTGTATGGAACTGCAAATGAGACTACAAAATGATCTGAGTATATCAACACTCTGAACTGGATAAGATAACACACACCAAAGATATTGATTTAAGCAGTCCACGTTAGCTGGAATAACTTAAATAGGATAACACACACCAAAGATATGGACCTCATCCTTGAATGATCATTGAAAAAAGCATAAAGGTGTAAACTATATCATTTAATCATACAATTCTAGCTACGGAGGTTCCGAGCAGAAGGAAGCCCCACCTTCAAGAACTATCCATATATATGACAGTTTGGCACTACTAAATCAAGCTACACATCACTTTATGAGGATGATCACAAAGACAAAATAATGTCAATACCACTACTACTACTACTAAAACATGCAAAGAGAATAAACACCCTTCAATGGGTTCATGAAGTAACTTCAAACATACAATAAAATGAAGCAGAACAAGGCCTTCCGAAGTGGAAAATTTTGGGATACTATGAGAACAGAAATGAAAGCCCTGACTTAGTGATCCGTCGTGTTTCTCTTTTTTTATTCTGAAGCTCAGATATCTGCGTGTTGATGATTCGGCAGCTCACCTTGATTGTCCAGGGGCATGTATTGAGCCATGATAGCTCTTATTTCCGAATCCATGTAAGTCTGTTTAAATGAAAAAAATCCTTTGTGAGAAAAACTACAGGCGGAATTTTAATTCAGGTTTAACAATGATAACTATCAACAATGTGATGCATGCATTCATATTCAAAACATGAAAACCAGAATATGCAACCAAATTCTGAAGTTCAAAAATAACCATTTAGAACTGAATTTTGTCAAAGCACAATCGATTTGACAATTGGTTCCAAACAGAGCCTAATGGGAATTGTTTCTGTACTTTAGAAGAACTGGATGGTGGGATTATAACAAGTGATGTTGGCTAGAGTTTACCATAAAATATGATTAAATTATATGGCCAATACAGGGAGGTATCTCAGAGTGATGAGCAATGATGGACACCATTGAATCCAGTTGATGTGAAAGCTGTATCAATGGCTAAGTTTTTGAAGGCCATTATTGTAAAGGGGCATAAGAAATACAGTATGGAAGAACTACTAATTAATAACTGACCCGAATTCTGTATTTGTATACTGCATAGCCTCCAACACCGGCTGCAGCCAAGCCAAAGAAAATAACCCACAGAAAGCTCCAGCTGACTTCCGTTGTCAGCTTCTTGCCTGTTATTCAAATAGCACACAAAATGATTATAAGTGTAACTCAATCAAACAAGTGTAGAAAAATATAATTACGGAACTTATCCAACCAAAATAAACTCACTTATGCATGTGTCATGCTCTCTCATGTACAATAAATCACCGCTGCAGCTGCACTCATAACTACCATAGGTGTTTTTGCATTTGCAATCGGGGCATTGACAAGCGACTTTTTCTTTACATTCGTCTACATCTGTGGTGATTGGAGTACACATGTCAATGGGATATAACTACATCATTTCAATCCATGTTGGGATAAAATATAAATCCATGAAGAGAAAGCCTGTTGTAAAGCATCAACAATATAATGGTGATATCTATAGAATTCCTGATCTTTCAGTAAATGGTTACCTTCACATGAGTTGACACCATCACCTTTGAATCCTTCTGGACATCTGCATGCCTTCGATTTACCTTCCTGCAGCCATTACCAAGCTATATAAGGTCATTATAACCAACTACCGATACTCCAAGAGTATGTTGATTTGCTGAAAAAGTAGGCAGACGAGCATTTTTGCTCCTCTTATATGGGGTGTGTTTGTGTGTGGGAAATTTATGAAAGTAATCCATTTGACTACTTCAAAATCTGATGTTTGTGCTAAACAAAAGGAAGAGAAAAAAATTTCCCTTGCCTCTTTTATTAGAAGAGGAGAAATACCCTCCCCTTGCCAAGAGAGTGAGATAATTTTTTTTATTTTCTGTCACCCGTTATGGAAACAAATAACAGTTTTTATTTTTTGTAATTTTCCATCACATTGCAGAAAAAAAAAAAAAACTGGTTAAAGATAAAATGATTTCCTTTTCATCAATTTTCCTTTGACCCATATTCAGTCACTTTTCATCAATTTCCATACAAGTTTGTGCACAAACACACCAAAAATAAATAGACAGTGATTCATAGATAGATGGTCAACGTAGAGATCTCTTATGCTCCCCACCACCAAAAAAGACAAGGTTAGAAAATCAATGTAACAAACCAACTGTCGGGTTAATTTTTGTTTTTTTGCCCAAGAACCACTATTCCAGTGAAACTTATCCAACCACACACATAAGATTTCCAAGTCACTCACAATGCATGCAGAAAAGGTCTTGCCATCTTGGGTCTTTTTCCAACAGCCACCATTATTAATTGCACAACGCCCAGCCCCAGAAGCTGTACAAAAAGGAATCATCAGTATGGCGAATACTACACATATGAGGTGTTTCATTATGAGGTGATAAATGAAACCCTCACAATAAAGTAATGATAGACCATCATATTCTCAAGGCATAACTCAAGTATAAACACCTGGGGGTGGATTCAGCTTTCATGAGCATATATATACAAGAAAATATATGGTCATCTCAAGATGATCAGCATGTCCTAAATGTCAATTGAACTTCTTAAGATGCAAGAGACATCATCTAAATATCGCAGATAATAATTTCCATTTCCCCGAATTCAAGATTTCCCACTCAAAAAAGCAACATACCTTCACAATGGGTATAACCATCACCCACAAACCTTACACCTTGCACCGTTGGACATTCACAAACTCTTCCCCTAAAAGTATCCTGCACAAAATATCCAAATGTTGAGATACCTGATGAGAATATGATGATGTCACAAAAACCGAACAAAATACCTTGCAGGCACTGATGTTGGTGGCTTTATCTTGCCAACAACCCCCATAATTTTCCAAACATTCATTTGTTTCAATTCCTACATGTAACAACAATCAATTATAAATAATCCACATCATACATAATATTGATAGTTCTTTAAAACATGTGATATGGAACAATACACTAGAATGATAACCAACCATCACTCAGACACACGGCAGGCTCAGTTGTCTCTTCAAAGCCTGCACAGATGGCCTTAAGAACTGCACCTTTGTCCAACTTTCCTGTATGTGCTCAGTATATTAAATAAAAATCTTAAGGAACAACATTGGATTTGGAGGAAAGGAGGTAGTTGCACACCTCTGTACTGTCTGTTGTTGATGACAAGAGTAGGTAATATAGTAACATCTCCACGCGAGTCCTTGCCAATCTATAATCAAAATCATAAATATTTTGAATGACAAGCAAGTGTAGCAGAAGCTAATGTCAAGTTTCAAAAAAATATGAAACTTAACCTGTGCATCCTGTTCAGCTTTAAGCACAGGGTTGTCTTCATCAGCCTCTGGGTCTCCAATACATTTATCAATCTTCTTGACATCGAGGCCTGTCGGGGTATGCCCAAGGATAAGATAATTGCATACATAGTATAACATGGTATAACCAAAGAAAAAAAATCATATATGTTATAAGGAACAATACCAAGAGATTCAATAACTTGATTCGCACATTCCTTGGTGTACTTCTTCTCTTTCATAGGGCATCTAATTGCAAAGTCCGTAACATAGTCCCACCACAGCCAAGGCTTCTTGCTCTCATTAGCCACTTTAAACAAGCAAACCTGACGCAAGTTTTGGATAACCACATCCCTTCCATCGTACCCTCTGCTGAAATCCTGCTCGGGATCAGGAGCACAATATCTCCCATGGTTGATACACTGTGACTTGCATTGTTTGCTCAGTATGAACGCTTCGGGACAGTACCACGTGATATAATGAGGCGTGAACTGGGTACAACCCGTCTGCTCGAGTATCTGAGCTGGCCCTTTGAAGCTCTTAACGAAATCTATTTGCATGTCACATTTGGGCCCACACTCATCATTGCTGTTTGTCCAAAACTCATACTCCACACGCTCGTCGGGATGGGGGAGTGATTCTCTCCAATCCAAATTCACGTTAACCATGTCGCCATTCGATAAAGCTTTCTTGAGACTATCACCCAAAGTTTTAGTAATAAGGGCCGAAGGGATCGTGATGTTTTGCAGGTACTCTGCACTGCTGTTCTCTTCCTCCGGGGTGTCCATTGTTATCAGAGGTTCTATCTTATCGTCGGCAACAAGGATAGCAGCGGCTCCGGCATTCTGGGCATTCCATGCCTTCTTCGTGAAGTAGCAATCTGTCGTCACATGTTTTTTTCTTTATCAGAAACTACTTTGCATGTCTTGACTAGCAAAATTTTTATATAACTACTCATTTTTGTAACATAGCAATATCTTATATACGATTAGGAACAACACCCTATCCCCTGTTTACTTGACTAATAAGCAAGTGGATTAGGGAATAATAGACTTAATCCTAAAAAAATCATATTTGTATTGCATGGATAAATTGCAATATTTATGCCTTAATAAGTTAGAATAAATTCTGATAACTACAGCTAGGAAATCCAGGCATAGTTTATCCATGATCATCTATCTTAAACGATAATTATATTCTAAAAAGACATAAAAATTAACCCAAAGCGAGAAAGGAATAGCAATTAAACAGAATTGCTATTTTACGCCCAGATAAGCTCAGCAAATCAAAAAGCGAGTACTTGGAATTAAAACAGTCATAGCTAAACATTAGACTAATTTAATGAATATTAGACAAAACTTTGTTTGAAATTGATCCAAAGTGTTACTATATACAATACTAAAGATCAAATTGGACAATATAAACATATACCTCCTCGGTCGACAAGAAGAAAGGTGGGGAGCCCACCAGGCTTGGACTTGAAAGAGATACCGAACTCATCGAAGCTCTTACAAGACTTCACATTCGACTTCGGATACACGACGACCCCGACCATCGTCCCGCCGTATTGCGGCACTCCGAAATTCCCGATCGCGCACTCGTACACATCCTTCAATGAATCCGGCGACGTCACTCTCAAGCTGTTCTTCTCAACCACAAACCTCCCCAAACAAGACCCCCAAAGGAACAAAACCCAGATTGCAAACCCAATTTTCCCCTCATATTTGCGTATCCCACAAAACCCAGATCGAAAAATTCAATCTTCTCAATTGGGGACACAAACCCAGATAACAAAAAACTCCGAATTGAAGGAATCAAAGGAGACCCAGATCGAAAAATCGAGCCTTTTATTCGAAAACTCAATAATCTGAGGACACAGTTGAATCAAAACCTATGCGTCTCTCTCAAAAGGTCTATTGAGAGAGAACGAAACGTGAAAAATGTGTTTCTTCAGCTTTGCTTCGGAATTCTCGAGTTTTCGATTGTTTATATAATTTTCAATTTTTTTTTAATAACAACAGAGTTTTCAATAGATCCGATCTATATCAGGACACCTGTCCCGCTTTTAAATTAATCGTAGCCGTTGATCTGAAAACCAACGGTTGAGCTTCCTTTAAGAAGTTTAAAGGAACACCAATTGGACGGTTTAGATTGGATATTATATCAAAGACTTAGCTGTTAAGGTAGGGTCCAATATGTTATATCATAATTTGATAAGATTCAATAATGTTATAATTATGAATGGATCAGATGCTACAAATGTGCTTCCAATTGAGATTGTGACCAGGGTAGTTAAAATATATTTTTTTTTTGTCTTATAATTTACACGTGATACATATATGTATTTTGAGATTATCAAATTCTCTGAATTGTGATCTCAACCTTTTAAGCCACCTTTGGAGGTTGTTAGGATTTTTGGTTAAATATATCACAATGTAAGTTATTTATTCCATTTTTATCTCCGAAAGCTTAATAATTTGATTTTATATATATATATACAACTTTATCTTCTTCTTATCTTTAATTACATATTTTTTTGAAATATTATTTTTATCTTTAAATGAAATGTGTCATGTGTGGTAAACAGAGAGAGAGAGAAGGGTAGAGAGAGAGAGAGAAGGGTACTAACTCAGCTATCATGTATATAATGTTTAACTATTATTATAAAAATAATATTTTTATATTTAAATAGTTATTTTAAATTTGTAGACAATAAAATTTACAACCAAGAGATAATAGGTTTTAGTGCTATCATTAACTACTAAAAAAAATATCTATATTTTCAACATCTTGTCAGTATATCATTTCAATTCTTATCTAATTTTTCATCACTTGCACATACGTTTTTCCACACATATTATCAATTATATTTTACCTGCCATATTTTTCCACACAGACATTGTGAAGTCTTCTTACACCAATATATCTGAATAACATTAATAAATGGATACAGAAACGGTCAGTCATTTTTTCATCTCTATTGCGGTTGCCACATTATAAAAACGCCAAACACTGTGTATATTCCATTATCTCAATACATACGCAAAACTCAAAAATATACACATTCACTCATATGGGTAAGACGGGCTACAAAAAGGACCATGCATAATATTTCCATAAAACATAGGTCAAAATTACAGGGAGCAAAATTTGCAGCTAAGATTGTGCTCACACATATTATTATTGCCAATCAAATCTCATCACCATATTTACATTTCAGAGATCTACAACACCAGAACCCCCCAAGTCCTACAACATACTCGTGTACAATAACTGTGACAATCAAAGAAGCTTTATCACTGCCTCAGATAGAGCAAGTGGGAATATAGAGTGTAGACACAATATAAAAGAGTGCACAGCTTCCTGACCATGGAGTTACTTCTCATCTTTGATTCCTGATGTGTTTCTCCAAGCAGCCCAACAAGCAAATATACCCCACACCAGTAAGAAAACTAACATACAGTGAGACCCATCGTTTGTCCCTCGCACATTAAACGGTAGCAAAATATCTTGTTCTACCTGATGCAAATATATATGAAGAAAAAAGTTTTGTTGCATTCAGTCATTTTTATAGTCTCAAATGCGGTTGCATATATCTCGTTAGTCATCCCCCAACTCATTGTAACGAGGTATGTACCTTATTAGAAATTTTTCACATTTTCTATAAATAATATCATTCAATCCATTAGAGTATACATTTCACATTTTATAAAAATACATAGCTCATTAGATGAGGTATATGATTTTAAAAAAAATGAAAATATGGGCGGACTGCGTTTGGGACTGGAAATGAGAGTGCAGGTAACAATTTCTTATAAAAAATGTATCGTCAGAAGGTCAATGGGCCAAATGTGGAATTAGGAAACAAATCCAATTTCGAAAACTAACATGGTTCTCTGTGACTTGATTTTTATGGTTTTCTTGGAAACAAAATGCTTTCACAAGTTAATTCATTTCACACTACTAACCTTTAGTTGTCTGTGCCACGTTCCAAGCTCGGGCCTGTATTCCTTCCGTCTAATATGATCCTATACGCATAGAACACCAACATGGCTCCACTGCACATACAAGCAATATGTCAGATTCATGAATCAAAAATAAGCAAGCAACACCAATACCAAGGTACCACCTAGTTTATACAAGCCAATAAAGAGATTCTTTTCAGTTAGTAAAAGTATGAATAAGGTTCTGAGAAATTGTGCACTCTCTCTTATTTAATTCATATTTTCCTTTTTGACACTTTGTTTTAAAAAAAATTAAAAAAAGAAAAGAAAATTGCTTCTTTTCAGTTTAGTTCATCGAAACAAAAGTCATTCCATAGACATTTATTGGTAGAAAAATGCTAGTTTAGTGAATTTGGAAATTGACCTCAAAGGTTCTGTGAATCGTACTAAGATCATTTAGAGAAGCAATGTGATTGGAGAAACCAAAATTAAAGGTTGCTCAAAGTGTTATGCAGAACCTTAAATGAATTTTCATGTTTGTTTGCACAAGTCAAAAGAGAGGTTCCAAACATCTTAATTGTTCACAAACCTCTATATGCCCCAAATTGTAGTCAATTAGGGAAACGTAAAAAAAGGTTAAATAAAGGAGAACAATCAATATACGGCATCAAATATAACAAATATAAAAGAATGCCAGGTAACCTGATGAGGGACATTAGAAAGCCTGGAAATGAGCCTCTCTGCATGAAAAATAATGCAATATTAGAAAATTCTGGCAGGTCAGCCATTACTATATATAACCAATATAAACTTCATCATAGAATGATCTTCTGTTTGAACTATAAACATGCTTGAACTTAAAATCTATTACCTGAGAAAACAACCCCAACTCCCTTATGAAAATAACAAATGCAATTGCTGCACCACAAAGAGATTAGTTAAAATGAGCAGTGGAATATGTGAATGGACAAACAGTCATATACTACTATGTAAATCTTTGATAATAGAAACCATCAGTTGATATCATTCTTCAATTCTACCATTAAAGCAACAATCCCAAATTTCCAACATTTTCTGTAAGAAAAAACTGCAAAGGAAATGCATCCAGAAGTTATCACAGTTAATACTGAACCTTTCAGTATATTATGTATCCCCATTTACTAATTTGATTTCTCCGATTCTTTGGCTTCTCAAGAAACAACCCTCTGAGGTTAAAGGATTCATGGATATAGTACGAATCATAATTCATATAGGCTCACTGGCTTCCCAATGTTTTAGCATATCACACGCTGATCTGGTTACAGTCCCAAGAAAAGATGAACTATTATATCATTTCAGTTTTACTAGATACCTTTAAAAGACTTTCAAAAAAATTATAGAAATTAATCATTCTGAGTGTAGTTTTGTCCGAAAATTGCCTCATCTTACTATTATGACATCCCGAATCAGCCTGTGACAGATAGATTTCTTGCAAGTAAGCTAATCATCAATTATCCTATGCAAATGCAAGGCCATGACAGTAAGAAGCTAGCTCCCTTTTATCTCATACCTTCCACAGTTAATTTTAATAGATGGCTAGGCATATGGAAAAAGTGCACATAAAAATCTACCATGAGGACCATGTTTTACATATAAAAGCCATGCAATATACAGATACAATAAATGAGCATCCATCTTTCTTTCACAAGGCAATTCATTATAAAAGTGAACCAGGTTACATGGAGAATGGAAATTGATGCATGGACCCATAAAATGGTCACAACTGAAGAATACAGAATCAAATTCCTTTGTGCTTTGCCAAAGGCTCAAATACCACACAATGAACTTAAGTTGAGGGACTAACTGACCTGCTTGACCTTTCAGATGTACAGAAGATGATTGTCCACTTTTATATGATCTTAAACTCAAAATGCTCAAAGCCAATAATGCACCACCAAGAATAACACCATACCGAATTGCAGATATGCTTCCAGTTAGCATGAAGGACAAAAAGCCTCCAACAGAGAGAAAGGCCCCTGCATGGTAAAAGCAGCTTTTCATTACTGAACATCAGCAGCCAAAAAAATTTGCTTTCGCCAAGTTCAGTCATGTCTTGAGCTGAATAGCAATGACGAGTGGTATTGCAAATATTCTTTTTAAAAAATTGAACAAGATGCTTACCATAAGGGATCCCAAGGTAAAAATCACGTAATTCGGACACATCTTTCAAATCATTAGGATAGGAAGCGAAAGTCTCCACGATATCCTTCACCTCCTCCGGAGAATTCTCTGCTGCAGCAGAGAGATATACTTTTCCTTCTTCACTAATTTCTTTCGCTATTCTAGTCAAGTCATTCCTAGCTTTCTCAGATTCAACATTGAATTTCTCAGATGCATACCCCATAATAACCATTGCCTTCTTGGAGTACTCTTCATAAGTTTTTTGTGAAATAGCTTGCATCTTTAAGGCTTCCTCTTTGAATGTTTCCAGTACGCGTTTCCATTCTTCCTGCGACTCAACAGCTTCTTTATTGAGCTCATTTCGACCATTCTCCGCTTCAATCTCTGAATGCTTCTGAATGGTAGGTAGGATCAACCATTAAAAACCCGACACGATATTTCACATTGGATTGGAAAAAGACATGATCAAAGTACAGGACACTGTCGAAATCCATTACTATCCAGCATCCACCACCCCAATATTTAAAAACATAATGCCTCAAACCATGTGATGAGCTATATGCGATGTGATGGGCTATCTGGTAACAAGAAATGAGAAGCTCTTCAAAGGGACTACTTGCTATATTAAGTATACTTGGAGAATAGTAGTCTCCTTTTTTTCAAATCTGCCGTTCACACATCGTTAAGGCCGGTAAGATCAGCATACTAAAATAGGTTCTTTTTCTGGTTGAGTAAGATCATATTGTGTGAGAGTGGCTTCTTGGGAAGGGCTACTTTGCATCTCCATCAAAAAAGTTAAAAAAAAAAAAACCTTTTTTAATTCATTGTCAACAATACGAGTATCAGCTCGACATTCTTGAACTTGATGAGAAGAAAAAAGAACCCTTTTGAAATGATTTCACTATCTTTCTAGACAAATTGGAAGTTACACACGAGAACAGATCGACGAAGTGCAAATGGAAACCTATCCCACCCACAAATGTTTCGATCAAACTCTCATTTCATAAATTGCCTTAAATTCAACATCACCCTCAGAACCCAAATCAAATTCCATTCTCCAACACATCAAAAAAATCCCACAGCAACCCAAAAAAACCTAATCTTTAACAGCTCTAACACTCAGAAACACGAGCCAGAGATCGACTCACCGATTCTTCATGCGAGGCCGCGAAGGCGACGAATCCCCTGCGCCCGACCACGCGAATCCCGAGGCATCTCTGGTGAAGCAGCCGCGGCAGGATCGACGGGACGGCAAGCGAGCGAGGGAGGCGAGTGGGTCCGGGTCGCGGCGACGGCGGCGAGAGGGGGATGTTAGGGTTTCGGTTTGAAACGAAGGTCTCCAGACCGGCCATGGCGAGAGGAGGGTCCCACACGTGTCAATCACACGTGCGAAAGAGAGAAATTGAAGAAGAATCGATGGGGGAAGCCCACAAGAGTCGGTGACAGCGATTTATGGGGGGGTGAAACGGACGGACGAGCCCGCTCACACGTTTGCGGGCTCACACGTGTGACTGATGCGAAGCGAAGCTCTGTTGGTGGGACCCACTGTTTTTGTTTGGTTTTTTTTGTTCGTACGAAGGACAAACCTCCGCCGTTGATGAATGTCGGGCGAACTCTGCAACGGTCCGCGGCCCGATTTCCCGGCCCGAGTCGTTTCCACCGGGCTGGACCTCGGGTTCATCTCGGCCCGGCCCAGCACGGTTCGAAGTTTTTGTTACTATCAATTTTTTCTGCCCGTTTGGAAACCTGTTTAGGGTTGCTTTTGATTTGGGACTGGTAAAAAAGCAAAAAAAGGCTTGCCAAACAACCTAGATTAATTGGAAATCACTCGGTGGATTCCTGTCAATTCACTCCTCGAAAGCGGATATTTTAAAAGCCCACAATGTATGCTTCGGGGGAATCAACATTTTCAAATCCATTTTTTCTCATCCAAAATGTCAATTTCACCCTTCATAATAACCAACAATCACACATGTTTATAACTCCCCAACCACTCATCACCCTCATATTCGGGCATTTGATTTTTCCATCATGTTTGTCTGATGGTGCTGCAAAAAACCTGAGACTTTTGTGGACAAAAGGCTGCTCCTTTTGTTGTCGTTGTTGTTGTTCGTGGTGGTGGTGTGTCTGGGCCTCTGGGGCTGTTGATGTGGTTGGTCACCCAATGGAGGCTCCTTGGGGAGAAGCCATTGGAGATCTCTCTCTGAGCTTGTGTTCCAAACATGGCTTTTACCTTTATGGGTGTTGTAGATTGATGGGTTTCTTGTGATGGGTTGGGTTCAAAATCTCATTTTGAAAGCCATGGAAGGATTTTTTTTTAATAAGATAGGGTTTTTTTTTAAGGATTAAAGGCTTGGTAGGAGGTCCGGTTGAAATGTTTTAGGTGTCCCGAATGTTTTGTTAATCGGTAGGGATGAGGGTATTTTCGTAAAGTGTCATATGAGCTTTTTTAATTCACACTGATTTGCAACCAAACATCACCTGATTTCAAATGTACAAAAACAACTTATGTTATCAGCAACAAACGTAATTCCTGGATTAAACAAAAAGCAACTCATAAAAGTACAAGGTCAAAAAGCATTTGAAAAAGCAGCTTTATACCCAAAGTTATTTTCAATCTGTGTTTCCAGACGGATTAGTCTAAAATATATATATTTTATTTTTAGAAATTCTATTCTGAAAGGATCAAGATAGAACATGTCTGAATTGAGAGTGAGGGAGAATAAAGATAAAGAAAAAGAAAAATACATAAGAACTAGATCCACACTTAGCCATCACAGAATTGATAGAAAAGGCTTCAACCTAAATTAGTGAGATCATGCCCCAATCCAACGACATGGAACTCATAATTAAAAATATAGTTTTATATAACTTGTTAGAAATCTAGTTGAGCATATACTTTGTTAAATGTTATATATACATTATTAAATATTTTTTTATATTTACTAAAAATATATTCATTCGATTCAAATTAAAAAGATATACATTTTTTATCAAAGCATATATTTTATTAGATAATGTTTACTATTTTTAAAAAAATAAAAATATGTTTGGTGTGAATTTTAATTGATAAAAAAAATTGAGTCTAATATTTTTCTTGAAAGAAAGAATATGGTGCCTTACCCTTTGCAAGCAAAGTGTGAGAAGCTCCACATGTAGAAAAGGAAAAGATGTAATATGTTTGAGCTTTTTATTATTGAGTCTTATCTTTAATTTTATTTTTAGTTTTATGATGATCAATCCTAATTTTGAACCGGTTAGGTGATTGTCTAGAACCTTCATCGAGATGCAGTTGTCACATCTAAAGTATAATATGAAATTATCTAACACAATATATATTATGTTACTTCAAAATGTATTATATTACAAAAAAATGTAAAAATATACATTCAATTTGTTAATCGATAAGTACACTTTTTCTATAAAAGAATGTATTTCATTAGCTAAATGTATATCTTAAAACAATCAAACATATGCGGACTATAAATATACAACAAATGATCATTTTGTAACCCCGTTTATTTACTCTATTATAAAAAACATAAAAATATATAAATTAAAATCATAATAACATAGATTTCATCTTTTATAAAAATATGTACTTTACTTGCTAAATGTATACTTAAAAAAATATTTGAGGACCGCAAACCTTTCTATAAGAAAATTGCTATACTCAGTCCATTTTACAATCTAAAATGTATATAAACGGAAATGTTATATATTTTTTTTTTACTTTTATCAAATGTGAAATTTATATAGTTCAATAAATTAAATGATATCATTTATAGAAAATGTTAAAAAAATTTATTGAGGTATATATCTCGCTATAGTAAGTATATAAAACTAATAAGGTATATATGACTGTATTTAAGAATGTGATCGAAAATAACTGAGTGAAACGGCACTCATCAATTTAAGAATAAATGACAAAATTGTTGTAAAATCAGTCTCCAAAAAGTCTATTATGTAGTTTTTCCAATGGAACTTCTCATATTCTTTGTAATTTTGGTCACTTAAGTGCATGAAAATTGCTGTTCTTTGATGTATGAGACCCCCTTCATTGCATTCATCATTCCCACAATGTTCACCATGTTGGTTTCTGGCATTGTTTACAGACAACTGACCACATTGATATACAATTGCTTTTCTTTGATCTAACTAATACCATGCTAGGGCTTGTTTTCTCAAAGTTTTGATACAGGGTGGATGTTAAATTTATCTTATAAAAATAAGATATCATTATAATATGAGTGTTGTTAAGTCATTTTTACAATCTTAAATACAGTTCTATACCTTGTTAGGCATGTATACTCATTGTAACGAGATATATATCTTGTAAGAAATCTTTTCACATTTTCTATAAATGATATCATGCAATTAATTAGAATATATATATCATCTTATATAAAAATACATGCAAAAGATATATGATTTTAAAAAAAAAATGTGTGATGTCTACGTTTTGAACCGTAAAATGGATCACGTGTAATATTTTCCTTATAATATGCAATATAATTTAGAAAATTGAGGAAGCTTCTCATTTTCATTTTATTCACATGCCACAATTATACGTAATAAATTTCCATTAAATTTGTCCTGTTTATACAATGTATTTAGATACCATGATAAAAAAGGGAGGGAGCTACAATATATTTTATATTATTAAATGAGTAACATTATCATAATGAAGCCTTTTAACACCATCTCTCATCAAAAGTTACCATAAGAAATCCATCAAAATCAATTCACTAGAAAATAGCACAATTTTCCATCCTTTCTATAAGAATTCCCAGACCCAAAACTTTATTTATTTTTGAAATTATCTAACAATTGGTCTGAAATTTTAATAATATATACAAGAAGAGAGTGAACTTGAGTGATCACAATTCACAAGTGGTTTGCCATCAAACTCACAGAAAAGAAGTTGAGAAATGGGAATAATAAGTATAAGAAAACACAAAAAAACAGTGTCACCAGTAATAGAATAACCTCTTGAAAGTCAAAACTAAACTTCTTACATCTAAATGCAAATTATCCTGTGTAACATCTTTCCTTACCAAAATTTTAACTTAATAAATATCAATTAATCTGATCAAACTCAATGAATATTCTCATGTAAATCTTTCTTTTTAGTGATATGTATTGAAAAATAGTTTTGATTTAATTTCTTCTGATACCTCACATAGTCACATGTGATACCTTCATCATCAGTCAAAGCATAAGTAACACACATACCATGAAACAATCATAAGAGATTAGGAAATAAAAATGATTTATCATTGATGAAAGTAATCTTTCTTTTTAGTGATATGTATTGAAAAATAGTTTTGATTTAATTTCTTCTGATACCTCACATAGTTACATGTGATACCTTCATCATCAGTCGAATCATAAGTAACACACATACCATGAAACAATCAAAACAGATTAGGAAATGAAAATGATTTATCATTGATGAAAGTAATTGGAGAGCTCTTTATAGAGAATGAATCACAACTATTACGTGCATAGAGTCATGTTTAAGGCAATGATCATCAAAAGAGAGTCTGAATGAACTGTGTTTTTTTTTTCTTAGGTCATCACAAATGGATTTATTGTACTAAAATGGCTAACTTTGGAATTTTAATACAAAATGTGACCACCTCGTCTACTTTTACAAAGTGCATTATTATATTCAGTCTTTTTTACATAAAAAAAGTCTTATATGCATCGTTAGAAGTCCATAGAAACATATTCATCGCCAGATATACATGGTTAAATTATTTTTTTACATTTATTAAAAATGGATTCATTATATTCAAAATAAAACGATATACAATTTTCAACAAAACATATACATATTAGATGATAGTTACTATTTAAAAAAAAACAAACGTGTTTGCGTTTTGAACTGTAACCAAGTCTAACATTTTTCTAAATTGATTTAAATGGCCCAATTCACTCAAACTTAATGGCTTTGTCAAATTATTTTCAGAAAAGAAATACACTAATGGAAGCTCTGCCCCTAACATATTGATTAGATTTTCATTAGTAAATTCTAATATGAATTATTTTGTGAAAAATAATGAATTGTTATCTCTTTTTTCATTCTTTCCACGTTGGATTTTCTTTGTAATTTTTAAAATATATACAATAAATTCACTTGTGAATGGGATGTGTGGAGGTAAAAATCTGCACTATGACACGTGTCATGACGAGACAAGACATGGGTCATTTGGCGTAAAGCCCACTAGGCCCAATCCACGAAAACGACTTTAAGATGACGTCATCTGGTGTGTCGACACGACTAGACTAAAGGATCTAGTCGGACAGTCGAACACCACGTGAGAGAACATCACCTCGAGTAGTCTAAGGCGCAATCAGACGTCAGGTTTGGTCGGACGACCTTACTACTCAGGGGCGAATAATTTAATGCACGACTAGACGTCAGGTTTGGTCGGACGATTTTATTACTTAGGGATGAGTAGTCTAAGGCACGACCCAGGTCTAGTCAGGCGACCTTACCATTCAGGAACGAGTAGTCTAAGGCACGACCAGACGCCAGGTCTGGTCGGATGATCTTACTATTTAGGAACGAGTAGTCTAAGGCGTGACCAGACGCCAGATCTGATCGGTCGATCTTACTCCTCGCAAATGTACGCGGAAACATAACGCCTAGGCAGGCACACCAAATGACACCGAGCAAACGTAGAAACGATCAGAAGACCACAAATGTCTGTAGCCGCCATATTGGCACTTAAAGTCTACTATCAGTAAAACGTGAGTAATTAAGGGCCGACGTGGAGAGTAATTATGGAAACGTTTCCCTGAAAAAAAGTCCACTAACACTTAGTGGTAAAACGGTTACAATATGACCAATGGAACTACGTGAGACTTGATCCCTCCGGAGTACGTAGGCAGCCTATAAAAGAGGTCGCGCGCACAACACTCTTAAGCAGTTTTTGGGGGAGAGAGAAAAAAATTCAAGTGAACATCTACTGCCAGGCACAGTCTTTGTTGTTACAACCCAAAATCCACATCACCTTAACCTATTCCTACCACCAAAAAACCCTTAACTAAATTCCTTTGAATTTCCGAATCCCAAATTACAAATTGATAGAAAATTAAGAAAGCATACAAATAGAACACATACTTCATTTTTTATAAAATCATGTACATCATTAGATGAGATAGACTATTTAAAAAAAATTAAAACATAATTGCACGTAATAGTGTCCCGCTCCCAAGTCAAGTGTAACATTTTCCTTGTTCTTAATGCTAGATGAGCTAGAAGGGCCATGGGCCTGCTGCCCACCTAAAGCAATGATGACACGACATGATCGCATCATTACATGTTGAGTATTGATACACTCATTCTGTTTTACAATCCCTCATATACTATTAAAATATAGTATATATTGTCTTATCATTGTGTATGAAGTTTTTATCATAATGCATAACATAACAAAAAATTATACTATTATATTTTTAATATATATTTTATTTCATATAAGATGTTCTTTTACTATAAGAGTGTTTAATTTGAAGAAAAAAGAATTGTAGCCTGTAAATTGTGTTGCACAGGTAACTGACCTATCATTTTCCTTGCATTTTACAACTTACAACATAGAATCAAAATGGCAATGCACATATAACTGACCTATCATTTTCCCTGCATTTTACAACGGGTAGTGCTAGTCCCACTACCCTACTTAACTTTCCCACCACCTCTAATTACAAAAATGCCATAATTTTTTTAATTTTTTGTCTCCCTTTCCCACTACCCATTTTCAGTCGAAGTGTTCTTCACTGGGACGACAGAGGTCCGTCGAACTGTCTGAATAAGTGTCGACAGAGGCATAGTCGAAGTGTGTTTCACTAGGACGACAGAGACCCGTCGAAATGCAAGTGTCGACATGGATGTTCGAACCCTTCAAAACAACAACTTTCTTCTAAGAATCAATCAATTATACAATCATTTAAGATGAAAAACAAAAATGACATTTAAGTTATTTGTTTTTTTTAAAATCATTCACATATATATTTATTTAAATATAAGAAACAAAAATATCAAACAAAGAGTTATTTGAACCAAATAAATAGTAAACATTTCATATAGAAAAAAACATTATTTTCTTTTCTAAATAAGTGGAGTTTGTTTATAAAAGACTCCACTTGTTTAGAAAAGAAAATAATGTTTTTTTTATATATGAAATGTTTACTGTTTATTTGATTCAAATAACTCTTTGTTTGATATTTTTGTTTCTTATACTTAAATAAATATATATGTGAATGATTTTCAAAAAGACTTAAATAACTTGACATTTTTGTTTTTCATAAGGACTTAAATGGTTGTATAATTGATTGATTCTTAGAAGAAAGTTGTTGTTTTAAAGGGTTCGACACATCTATGTTGACACTTGCTCAGACAGATCGACGGGTCTCTGTCGTCCTAGTGAAACACACTTCGACTGAACCTCTGTCGACACTTATCATACAGTTCGACAGACCTCTGTCGTCCCTGAAGAACACTTCGACTGGATCGAACTTAGTCGAAAAAATAAAATAAATAATGGCATTTTCGTAATTTTAGGTAGTGGGAAATAGTAAGTCGGGTAGTGGGAATAGTTTTGCCCTTTTACAACTTACAACATAGAATCAAAATGGCAATTTCGCAAATTCGAACACAGGCAAGGTCGTTTCCATTGTACTCGAAAATCTCCCGCTCTAAATGCAACGAGGTGTTCGGAGATCGTCAACGACAGCATTAAATTCTTCTCGCCGATTCCAACGGCTCGATTCATCGCGTGGATCTTCCCAGTCGCCGGATATATATATGTTTACCCCCTCCAACTTGCATTTATTTACATATAAAAGATTTTTAGTCAATAAATTTGATTTAAACCAATAATAAAATGACAAATAAATTAATTAAATCATGTGCATTCGTGGAATTACCTCTTAAAATTAGAGGTTCACGTATTAAATTATTTTTTACATTTTAATTATTTTTTATCCATGATTTATCTATATTTGATTGAACAAAAAAAATTATTATTATGATTTTCAATTAGAATAACTAAAAACATAATTAAAAAAAATAGTTTATCCCATTTTATATAATTTTCTATTACATTTTAATTATTTTTATCCATGATTTATCTATATTTGATTGAACAAAAAAAATAATTATTATGATTTTCAATTAGAATAACTAAAAACATAATTAAATAAAAAATAGTTTATCCCATTTTATATAATTTTCTATTATAAAATAGTCTATATTCGCTATTCAAACAGGTCTAACTCTCGTTTGAGATGGAATATAAGCAGGAAATAGGAATAAATATAGTTGAATAGCTAAAAAATGATATTTGTTTTATTTGAATAAATCTTGATAATTATGCATGAGTAAACCATGATAAGTCTCATAACTATTCTAAGAAAATTTTATAATTATTTATCAAGGTTTATATATATCAATAAATAAAAATATCTTTCTAATCATTTTAAAACATTTATCTTACACAATCCTTTTCCACGTATTCAAAAAATATCACATCTATCATATTATACACACATCTCTTACAGGGGTAGATCCACTAAGGGGCCAATGGGGGCGATGGCACCCACTAAGATTTCAATAATAATGAGTGGTCATTTGAAACTTAGGTTAAAAAAATAAAAAAAACAAAAAAACAAGTTGTTGCAATCTATTTTTAAGGTTTGATTTTTTTTTTTATGCTTAGTATTTTAATGTTTTTTTATTGGTACTTAATGTTCTTGTTGTGCATTTTAAACATTTCTATTACTCTTGATTGAATCTCTCTAATGATTTCTCTAGGTCAACATATCCATTTGAAAAAAAAATTCTCATTTTAATCTACCAACAGGCGATAGACAACTATTGTGACTATTCACAAATCACAACCATGTTAGAACACTTATTTGGTTTTAAATTTCCTATTTTGACAAAAATTTTTTTTTATTGAATGACATTTTTATTAATTATCAATTTATCATATGTTTTTATCATATATACTTTGTTTGTGTATGTATAATGTCTTCGTTTTCTTAACCTTTGTCCCAATTAAATTTTTGAGACTTTGAGCAAATAAAAAAATATAAATTTATTTAAAAAATATATTTAAATTCATATATGGCTTCAGGATTCACAATTTAGTCCATAAACTATACATGACAAAAGACACTAGTAACTCAAAAAAAAAAAGAGTAAGAATTAATAAATAATTTAGATTTATATTTATTTGAAACTCCTTTTTTTAGTAGCGACTTAAAAAGATTTAAATTGTTTGTTTAATTACTCAAATAATTTAATTCTTAAATTTTTTTTATTTTTAATCGGTTATGAAAATATTTTATAAAATGATGTCATCTTCATGTGATGGTACCACTAATGATATTGTTCAAAAAGATGAAAGTCACTGTGTTATTGACATTTTATTGTATAAAGTGTAAATTTAAATTTAATAGTACATTAGTGATGACCACCACTAGAAAAAAATCCTGAAACCCCAACTGATCTCTTATACTTATTCCCAAACATCACTTATCCATTACTTATTTTTAATTTATTCAAAATAAATCAAACAATAAAAATATCATTTTACGTCTCTTAATGAAAATAATAGAAAAAATAATCAAACAAAAATTTAATTTTCATTTTCGTGCATTGAGTATTATCTATTCCAGTATAATCAAACAAAAACTTATGTCAATAGTGTACGTGGGCAGATTAGTAATTCGTGCGGGTGCGAGGAATCGGCGATTTTGCTCGGCACGACAACCTCGGTAACCGACAAAAATATATATATATTGTATTTTTTTATTATAATAAATTTAGTTTTTCGTGGCGAAGGAATTAATGTTCACCATTGGGTGGCGTTTTTTTTAAAACTCAACGGCACGTCGACGAGGAATTCAACGATTTGTTTTAAAAGAAGTTAATTATGTTTTGACCAAATAATTAAAGCGTGGATTTTATCGAAAACGCATCTCATCACCAACAGCTTCACGACACCGACTTGTCGACGATTTTTTCGGCTGTCCGTTCACTTTATCGGTGCGCGGAATTTGCAGTTAAGTCCCTGCCTATGTTTTTCTAATGGGGAAGTTCTTGATGTTAAATTATGTTAAATGATTGGGTAAAATGCATTTGGACCTCTAAAACTTTCTAAACCTGTAAAAACACCTCCTATAATTCAAAGATATGCAATTACACCCCCATTGTTAGATTTTTCATTAAAGTGGGATAAAGGTAAGATTTTACCATTTAAAAAAAAATCATTATCGTATTTTTACTTTTTACGGGTTATTTTAAGCTTTTAATTAATATAATAGTCGTGTGATTTAATTCTTAAAAAATACATGCAGACGCAATTTAAGAGTTAATTATTATATAATTTAATATTCATAAAAGATATCCAGAATTTATTGATTGAATTTTTTAGGATATTTGGAGAGTTAAGGCTAAAACAATAATTTTAAATTACTTTTGTAATATCTTAATAAAAAATATAATAATAGGACGTGTAAGTAGATGTTTTTAAAATTCAAAAGGTGTTTATGTAGATTTTGAAAACTTTAGAGGGACCAAATACAATTTACCCTAAATTATCACAGTATATTGAACTTAAACAATCCCAGTCATACAATGATGATCTACGATTTGATAATAATATATTAAAATTTTATTAATTCGAAATTAAAGTCATTCATTAAATCTACTTCAATTGAATTTTATAAAAATTTATTATGTTATTTTTATTATAATAAAAAAAATATTACCCATGTGTTAAATAAAATGATTTTATAGTGGTTGAATATTCTATAAATATTTCGTCTATATTATGTTATTGAATTTATTTCATCATATACTTTCACTTTTAAAAATTTATATTTATTTTGTTTGATAAATATATACTAAAAACAAATCAAAGTGCGTTCAACCATTTTCTCTTTATAAAGATGTATATTTGGATTTTGAATCAGCATTATTATAATTAATTTCACCCATTTTAATTTTTTTGTACAATTTAGAACATCTTTTGTTTGTTTATTTATTTATTTGGTTTGTAGATTTGATTTATTAACCGCAATAACAATTATTAGGATGATCTATATTATCATCACCTATAATTAGTTTTGTTGACAATCAATGGTGAAAAATTTACATTATTCTAATAAAAATGAGTATGTTTCATTTCATTTGTTACAGAAAAATATCTGAGTTGAAGTTAGGTATAACGTATTCGTGGTCATCTGGTTATATTATCTAAAGATAAAAATAATAACTGAGATACTCTATCAAATTTGAAAATTAAAATAAAATTTCATCAAATTCTAATCTTTTCTTTCTTATGATATTTTTTAATTTTAACCATCTCAAAGATGTTATGATCGGAGATTGTCTAACAAGCGTTATACCTACTAGGTCCCTAAAATATGTGAGACCCGTTTTTTCCGAAAATAGCCCCACCAGCTCCAGACATTTATTACAGTCCAAGCACAAATCCCTCCAATCGACGTTTGAAAATTTTCGATTGCCCGGGAAACCCACAAACAAATATAAATGACAGATTGGGATATTTCGGGCAAACATAAAAAATTTAATACATGAATCGAATCTTCATGAATGCCGTGTTTTGGGAATAGTTACTCCCGCTTTGTTTGTCAGAAATCTATGTTTATTTTAAACAGTTCCATCCCCAAAATACCCTCATACGATTTATTCCCAGAATGACCACCACAATATAAATACTGGACCCAATAACTACCCAGCCAAGCATTAAATGTTATCAATGCCACGTCATCAACCAGGGTTGAATTTGTTCAACCATGGTCAGGTCAAGCATTGATTAAGCATCTCATAATATTCATTTATTGCAAAACAAAATATCATTATAAAAAATAAATATATAAAAAAAACGAAAGCGAAAAAACAAATATTAAAGCACTCTCTGCTCCTCTGACTCTCTTTCTTTTAATGTCCCCGCATAAATTTATTTCCAAAAGTACCCCTCCTACATTGTTCCGGCGGAACACCGGTTTCTTTCAGTTAGAGGACACGAGGACAGAAAGGATGACGTCATTTCACTTCAATTTCACCATTCAGGTTTTCTGTTAAACTGTTCCGCCAGGACAACGCACCATCTTCTTGGCCTTCACGTTGGACTACATTGTTTCGGCGGAACATTGGTTTCTCATAGATTGTGAGATAAAGACAGTACATGATGACGTCATTCTACCTCATTCAACCATTTAGGTTTTTATGTTAAACTGTTCTGCCGCAATAATATAACTCACTTGTCTTCTTCATCTGCAGAGCCGTTAATAAAAGGAAGTAAAAGCCAGTCGCGTTCGGACAGAACTGACAGACCCCCCCCTCTCTCTCTCTCTCTAAAATGCCGATTCGAATCGCCGGAGACTCACAGACTCGCCGCCGGAGATGATCGCCGTCACTCTCTCCTCCTGATCTCCGCCCGGGATCCCTCCTCCGGCGACCCTTCTCTTCCCCGGCGAAGGTGAAAAACATCTACGAAGACTCTTGTTCTAGGGTTTCGTTTTTTGTGGTTC
The DNA here is from genome assembly GCA_030737845.1 of Acorus calamus. Classification (NCBI taxonomy): domain Eukaryota; kingdom Viridiplantae; phylum Streptophyta; class Magnoliopsida; order Acorales; family Acoraceae; genus Acorus; species Acorus calamus. Next base: position 26,879,265 of record CM060878.1, on the reverse strand, counting down.
AACTATTTTTTGAGCTTCGACTGCACAATGTGAGTGGTTTCCCTTCAATTTTTAGGTTTTTCTTAAACCCTAAATGCGACGGCGAAAACGATGTCCAATCTCTTTCGCTTCGCGATCCTCTACTTCCTCCTCCTCCAATCCGGGCTCGCCACGTCATCACAGTCTCCGTCCCCGCTCAACGACGACGTCCTCGGCCTGATCGTCTTCAAGGCGGACCTCCGCGACCCTGCCTCGAAACTCGCGTCCTGGAACGAGGACGACAAGGACCCGTGCGGGTGGTCCGGCGTCACGTGCGACCCCCGGTCCGGCCGGGTCACGGAGCTCGCGCTCGACTCGCTCTCCCTCTCGGGCCGGGTCGGCTCGCGCGGGCTCCTCCAGCTCCAGTCCCTCCGCCTCCTCTCCCTCTCCAACAACAACTTCACCGGCGCCCTCTCCCCCGACCTCGCCAGGCTCGACGGCCTCCGCGTCGTCGACCTCAGCAACAACGCCTTGTCGGGGAGGGTCCCCGACGAGTTCTTCCGCAAATGCGGGTCCTTGCGGTCCATATCCCTCGCAAACAATGTCTTCGATGGGGAGCTCCCGCCGAGCCTCGGGTCGTGCGCGAGCCTCGCGTACCTCAACTTCTCGTCGAACCGGCTCTCTGGTCCGTTGCGGTGGGATCTGGTCGTTGAACGGGCTGCGGTCACTTGATCTGTCAGGGAATTCTCTCGTCGGGGAGATGCCCAGTGGGATTGAGAGCCTTCAGAGCCTCCGGACGATCAGTCTCAGAGGTAATTTGCTTTCTGGGAAGCTCCCGGAAGAGATTGGTAGTTGTATTTTGCTGAAATCTATTGACTTTAGTGATAACTCGCTTTCGGGTGAGCTCCCGGAGTCGATGCGGAAGCTCACAATGTGTGGTTATTTGAACTTGGCGTCGAATTCATTCACTGGAGAAGTCCCTGGTTGGATTGGGGAGATGAGCAGTCTTGAAAGCTTGGATTTGTCGAGGAACGGTTTCCTGGGTCAGATACCAGGGGCGATTGGGAACCTTCGAATGCTCAAAGAATTAAATCTTTCCCGAAATGGATTTATGGGGAGCTTGCCGGAATCTATGACGAGTTGCAAGAGCCTCGTGATGGTGGATTTCAGTAGGAATTCGTTGACGGGCAATATCCCATCGTGGGTTTTCGAAATGGGGGTGCAGAGGATCTCACTTTCGAAGAATGGGTTTAACGGGGAGATGCAAATCCCTTCGGCGATTAATTGGAACCTCCATGTCTTGGATTTGTCTGAGAATTCGGTTTCGGGTTCAATCCCGGCGAATTTGGGGAGTCTTCAAGGCTTGCAGTTCTTGAACCTGTCTCAGAATTCGTTAAAAGGGATGATCCCGGCCAGCATTGGTGGTTTGAAGAATTTGGGCATGCTTGATCTGAGTGGTAATCGAATCAATGGTACTATCCCTTCAGAGATCGGAGGCGTGGAGGCTCTCAAGGAGCTGAGGCTGGCGAAGAATTTCATCACCGGGAAGATCCCGACCCAGATAGGAAATTGTTCTTCCCTCAGTTCTCTGTAAGTCAATTTACCTCCTCTATGTTTATGTTTACCATTATTATTTTTTGTTTATATGATTTTCTTGCTTGAACTGTCTTAAAATCTTTTGTTTTTGATATAAAATTCCAGATTTTGGTTCTTATATACTATAAAATCCGCCCAAAAAAAAAATTTGCACCCCCCCCCCCCATGTTTTTTTTTGGTTAGCAACATTATTTTCCATTGTTAATAAAAGGCAGGTTGCAATAAATAAGGACACGATAGTCATTTTCATTTTGTATCCATAAAACACGGAGACCATTTATGTGTGTGGGTTGCTTGCTATTGTCTAAATTTATCGACGGAGTTAACACTGTCTGAAAAGTTGGTGGCATTAAATTCTCCTTGCATTTAATTCGCAATTGAAATACTGCATTTAATTCCATATGTTTTTATGGTAGAGGACTGGTAGCTTTGCTTACCATTGAAAATGACTGTCATGTCTTTATTGCTTGGGTTGCTGATATCGGGGGGTATTTTGGTCTTGTTCATCAACATTTTGATTGAAATAGTGGTCAGGAACTCCTTTACCCATATCTTTATAATGATGGTTGAGGACTTGATGTTTTGTATTGGTTCATACAACTGTTATTGCTTTTGTTTAAACTACGAAGAAGAAACTATTGAAATAAAAAAAACCTAGTTGCACTGACTTGAAATCGAGTTATAATATGATTTCATTAATTTTTCCCTGGGTTCTTCATCTATATATTTTATGATCAAATATGGGGAGCTATGTATGGAAAAAATTAAAAATTACACATTTTCAAATTCTTAATGGAATCTTAGCGTTCTTCCTCAAATCTCAATCTTGGGATTCAAAATTCCACAAGTCTAATTGAGTGGGCATCATTGTTTACTTACTGTTTTTTTCTTAACTCGTCTACAGGATACTAAGAGAGAACAACCTTACTGGATCGATTCCAGTGACACTTTCCAACCTCACCAACCTCGAAAATGTAGATCTCTCCTTCAACAACCTCACTGGAACCCTTCCCAAACCGCTCTCTGACCTCCCCCGCCTTCTCCTCTTCAACATTTCCCACAACCACTTCCAAGGGGAACTTCCAGCCGGTGGCTTTTTCAACACAATCCCTCCCTCCTCCCTCTCCAACAACCCGGATCTCTGCGGCTCCGCAGTCAAACGCTCCTGCCCTGCAGTCCTCCCCAAACCCATTGTCCTCAACCCGAATGCCTCCTCAGACTCTTCAAGCCCAGCACTCTCTAACTCTGCCTCTTCAAATCTCCGTCACAAAAAGATCATCTTGAGCATCTCCGCACTCATCGCCATTGGTGCAGCAGCATTGATCGCTGTAGGTGTCGTGGCAGTCACCGTTTTGAACCTCCATGTTCGTTCATCTGCGGCATCCCATTCAGCAGCTGCTCTTGCACTCTCTGCAAATGCAGGCGATGATTACTATAGCGGGTCTCCTACCACGGACGCCAACTCAGGCAGGTTGGTGATGTTCTCTGGGGATCTCGACTTCAGCGCTGGTACCCACACCCTCCTCAACAAGGACTGCGAATTGGGCCGTGGGGGTTTTGGCTCGGTTTACCGCACTGTCCTCCGAGACGGCCGCCCTGTTGCCATCAAGAAACTCACCGTCTCAAGCCTAGTGAAGTCACAAGATGATTTCGAGAGGGAGGTGAAAAAGCTTGGGAAGATCAAACATCTCAATGTAGCATCGCTCGAGGGATACTACTGGACGCCGTCACTGCAACTCCTCATATATGAATTTGTCTCTCGGGGGAGCCTCTACAAACACCTTCATGAGAGCTCCTCGGCACACACGCTTTCATGGAGGGAGCGGTACGACATCATCCTAGGGACTGCTAGGGGCCTCGCACACCTCCACCGGACGAATGTCATTCACTACAACCTGAAGTCGAATAACATCCTGATCGACAGCTCCGGTGAGCCCAAAGTCGGGGACTACGGCTTAGCTAAATTGCTTCCAATGCTGGACCGATACGTGTTGAGTAGTAAGATCCAGAGTGCATTGGGTTACATGGCGCCAGAGTTCGCCTGCCGGACAGTGAAGATAACAGAGAAGTGTGATGTGTATGGATTCGGAGTGTTGGTTTTAGAGGTGGTGACGGGGCGGAGGCCGGTGGAGTACATGGAGGATGATGTGGTGGTGTTGAGTGATGCGGTGAGGGCGGCTTTGGAGGAAGGGAAGGTGGAGGAATGTGTGGACGGGAGGCTGAGGGGGGAATTCCCGGTGGATGAGGCGGTGCCTGTTGTGAAGTTGGGGCTGATATGTACATCTCAGGTGCCTTCGAACAGGCCAGAAATGGCTGAGGTTGTGAACATTTTGGAGCTCATCAGATGTCCACAGGACAGCCAAGAAGAGGAGCTGAGCTGATGCTGAGGTTTGATTTTTTTTTTGGTTGTTCTTGTTCTTTCTTTTTTCAGGTTCTAAGTAGTGAAGAGAGAGAGAGAGAGAGAGAGAGAGAGAGAGAGATGATAGTTGGATTTTATCCGGCGAAGGGGAATCCGGCTTTGTTTTCAATGTGGAGAAGAAGAAGAAACAGAGGAAGAAGCACCGGTGAGGTGTGTATGTTCTTTGTTCTGTTTCTTCGATTTCTTACTTATCGTCGTTTTGTTGTTGCCGGATTCTTTTTCACCGGGGGCACTGGAAATTCGTTTGTTAAGACCCTTTCATTTGAATTATCGAAGTATATTGTTTTTTTTTTCATTTTCATGCTTCATAGTTCTCTGGTGTGGATGGTCTGTAAGTTTTTCTTGGTTGTCAACCATAACTTTGAACTCAAGTTGGTTGATCCAAACCACTCTCAGATATTGTTATAGATTTTGATAGTTTGAAGACTGAAAAACAGTGCAGTCCAGTGTAGTATGGGATGTCATGAGTAACAGTTTGTCAAAGAATATTAGTTACATTGCCTTTGACTTGTATGAAAATGTGACTAGCAAAATTTAATTGAAATGTTTGTGCTTATCAACCAGAAATGCCTGTTAAGTGTCAATCAATGTCTTTTCTCATTTCTTTGGATAAACTCTTTATGCCTGTTGATTTGATTTTGATCTCATCTGAAATATCTGATAAATTTGGGTCACCCAACTCATCATTGGATTTTCCCCCACAAAAAAAAAAAAAGAAGCGGCTGAGTGTTATCATTATATAGATGATTAATTAAGAATAAATGGAAATATTTGAAAGTCTGAGCAGCTTCTGTTCCAAAGTCAAAAGGAGTTGGTAGTGTCAAGGTACCTAAGATTCTCACCCTCTCATGGAAGCAATTAAAGAATAGGTTATACTGCCTATGAAAAAAATAATTATAAAGAAGGCCAACTTGTTGGAGAGAGAAAAAGCAGAACAATGATAGATGATGGTGACTGAAAAGCAGCACTATTTCATGGTTCATAGTTTCTTTTTCATGTGTCTGCATCTCAAGACCTTAAGAGGGCCCTTTTTATTTTATTATTCTATATATGAGAACCTCACTAGCTATAAGGTGTGTGTGTATGTCATAAGTGAGATCCACAGGGGAACTCTGGAGAGTGTCTACTCACATGAGTTAAAGACAAAACATTTGGTGAGTGTACATATATATATTAATCTGCATTGGATGAGAGTGAGTTGTACTGATCAGTATTTGTTGGAATAGATGTTTAGATTGAACAGTTCAGTAGTTGAGAGCACAGGCATGGATCCAGTTGGGGTTGTCACAAAGTCTCAAAAACTGAAGGACTAATACTGGGCATAATTTTTCAGACAAAATCATTGTTTTTATGCATTGCATTTTTAAAAATTAAAGTGAAGGTGGTGGTGCGCGCCCCCCCCCCCCCCCCCCCCAAGAAAGGCAAAATAATAATAATAAAAAGGTGGGATTGAACATGAAAAAATGGCACATGGGGTTCTCAAGAACTGCCCCCTTTTTAAAGCAAAAACAAATAGAAGTGATGATTCATGGTGGGAAATGACAAAAGGCAGCTTTGTTGTTCTGCTTTTGTTAAAGAGAAATGAACATGGACGCTCTTTATTTTTTTCCTTCTGTTGGTACCTGTTAAAGTCATGTTGGATGCCAATGAACTGGATGATTAAAAAAAAAGTGTTTCATATAACTCCATTTTGCAGCATTGTTTGTAGTAAGCACATCACTAATACAAAAAGAGTAAATATCTGCATTAAATTCACACGAAAATATATTTAATTAGTCAAGTATATACTTAAATTTTTTTTTTGCTATAATGTCAGAGAGGGGCATTTTGAGAATGATCGTTTTTTTTTATGGGCGAAGTGTTCTGTTTTATTTCCTGGTCAAGTGTTGTCTCATCGACATGATTAAGGACATCTAGTGAGTTTGTTTTTGTTTGGAGAGTATATGAAATCCAGGCTTATAGTGGTCACAAAAAAAGAGGAAGATGGAATTAAAAATTTTCACAGTTCTGTTTGACAGTTTTTCATGGAATAAGTGCTTTATTTAACACCATTGACTTTTGTGTCATTCAATTTTCCATATATTTTTACAATGAAGCACATGACTTCTCTTTAAATACTGACTCTTTAATATTTAACAATAGACTCACCAATGAGGCTTTCAACATGTGCATCCACTGATTATCCATGCATGCAGAATTCACTTATATTTGTGTGCCAGACATGAGTATTTTTTGTGCATCATTTTTTATATTCAAATGATGAATACTGACCTAGGTGTGTCCCACACAACAACAAACATGTTCCTCTCAATTAGCAGCCTCCACTGTTGGCAAATGAGTCAAAACCAGGCAAATTTTTTAGGCTTATACAGACCTAATCACTTCTTCTAAACCCTAACCCTAACCCTAAAGTCAGGCATCAATGAGTGGGAGTGCAAAAAGTATATTTTGAAAAAAGAGCAAAGGCATGGTACCAATATCAAAATAAAAGAGGTTGCTTCAGAAGTGGTGGTGTGTGCAGTATGAGAACCATTTAGTACACTTCAATTAAAACAACACAGGACAACATGTCTCACCCACTCACATCCTTTATGAGGGGAATGAATAGAATTATGGGGACTCAGAGAGATAATATGATGCTCAGAGAAGCCTTGTGGGGAACAACAGGCATCCAACACCACTCACAAAGTCTGATAATCATGAAATGAAGTGTGTGTGTTGTGTGCGTAGCAAAGAAGGCATGCCCTTTGCATTGTGAGATTCAATGCTTGTTCTGGCATCATTTACAACACATCTGCAGGTGTCAAAAGCTTGAGCCCCCACAACACTTTACAGGGTGAAACTGTCCTAAGAATTCAATATTTTAATTGACCAATCTGACTTCTAATCTGATTAATACTCAAAAATCACCTTAATGAACCAGTTATGGCTTGCTTGAGTCTATTGGTTTTTAAATTACAAAATAATCAAATCATGAAATGTGTTTTAAAGTGATGTGCAAATATTTTAAAGAATATCAATAGTTTTTTTGTTATTTTTTAATTATCTATTACATCATAATGACATTACGGTTTAATGCTGGTTAGTTGAAGGGTTGGATTGCTGACTCTTAATCCAATATCATTTTTTCAGTTTAATGAACATTTCTGTTTTTAAAATATTTAAAAATGTCCTCCAAACCAGGCATTTGAAGAATTTAAGCTAAGCCTTGTAAAGCTTGCATGTTCAAATAACAGAACCATCTCATTAAATAAAAAGATGAGAAAAATACCATGGCTTTTTTTTAGATAACTAAATCAGTTGTCAGAATCAATATTTCACAGATAAATACCATAAGATTAATATGAGAGTTCATACACAGTTTCAAACAATCTGTGCAGAAGAGAACAAAATGAAATATGTGCATCTGATTAATCATAAACTGAAGAGTTTTTTTCCCTCTCAAATTCCATTACTGACACCATCAAGAAAGGTAGCACTACTGACTTCTATTAATCTGCTCTCCTGTTACAAAATTCTCACACTAAATTTCTCAATCAAAACTGATCTAAATTATAACTTTTTTGTTAAAAGTTATATATTTGCAAAATGAAGTTATATATATATATATATAGAGAGAGAGAGAAATACTTACGTGCGGTCACGATCATGGGCCATCCGATCGCGGGTCCATCGCATCCAACAGTCGACGTGATTCGCACCCGACCGTCCGATGCGATGGACTCGTGATCGACGGCCCGTGATCGCGGCCGCACCGACCGCACGTAAGCACTTCCCATATATATATATATATATGGTCGCGATTACGTGCGGTATGCGGTCGGTGCGGTTTACGACGTGGACCGTCCGATCGCGGGTTCATCGCATCCAACGGTCGACGTGAATCGCACTCGACCGTCCGATGCGATGGACCCGTGATCGACGGCCCGTGATCGCGCACCGCACCGACCGTAAACCGCACCTAATCGGCTCCCTATATATATATATATATATATATATATATATATATATATATATATATATATACACACACGCTCGCGATTAGGTGCGGCGAACGGCAGGTGCGGCCGCGACGTAGGCCGTTCGATCGCGGGTCCATCGCATCCGACGGTCGATGTGAATCGCACCCAACCGTCCAATGCGATGGACCCGTGATTGACGGCCCGCGATCGTGACCGTATTTCTCTATATATATATATAAATAAAAAAATTCTTCACGATCTCCCTGCCGTGCTCCGCACAAGTGTTTAATTTTTTGTAAGTATTTCTCATATTTTGATAAAAAAAATGAAATGTATATATATATATATATAAATAAAAAAATTCTTCAACAGGGATTTTTTTTAAAAAAAAATATATATATTTTGATTTCATTTCTTTATCTGAGAAGAAAAAGAAAAACAGAAATAAAAGATAAAGTATACCTGAAGAGCCGTTTAGAAGAGGTATATTAGTGCTAATTTTTTAGTTAATTCACTAAAAAAAGGGGTTTAGAGGCGTATTTGCTGTGGTTCTTCTAAAACACCACTATATATTTTATTCGGTGGTTGCTAACAAAAACTTTTATTGTGGGGATAAATGAATGATAATAATTGCCGCGTTTTTTAATAAACCACCGCCATATTTATTGCTATTTTAGAAAATTGCTAATACTTAAAAGTAGCGCCAAATATGCTGCCCTTATATTTGTACCGCCGTTGTTAATAAAATACATATTTTGAAAACCATAGCAAAAAAAAAAAAATGAAATGTATATTTTTTTAGAAAAATTGGCGGAAAATGCCATCAAAATTAATGTGTTTCTATGCATCACAAAAATATATTCTTCTCTCCTATCTCGCCAATCTCTTCAAAACACCCTCCCATATTTTCTTCTATTATAATTTCATGGCTTCTCTCATTTTTTTTAAATATTGTCTTCTCCACCATACTCGCTTAACTCCTCTCCTCTTCAGTTCTTAATATCTTCCATTTTTGTAGATATTCTTATTATTTTTCTTCTATAATTTTTGTATTTTTTTATATATTAGTTCCAAACAATTGATGCATTTGATCATATTTTTAGCATTTTTTATATGAATTTGTTATTACATAATGTATTAATTTATTTATTGCATCTCTTTAGATTTTGTTTTATATGATTTTTCCATGTAATCTTTTATTCATTGAAAGAAACTTTGATTTTTTTTTTATAATGTTGTTTGTCTCCACTACACCAACACAATATCAGGGGAGAGAGAACAAAGAATGCACCCATACGCAAGAGATGCAAGAAAATTTGCAACAAATTGGACAAGATCAACAAAGGGAAGAGAAAATTAAACGCAAAAAAATACAAGAAGATGGAACAAATGCAAGAACAAGATCAACAAAGATACGTGGAAAAATTTATCACGATTATGATTTCATTTCATAGATTTGTAATTTTGTTTAGATTTGAGTTTTTTTTTTTGATACAATGTTTTTCTTTTTTAGTAAGAAACAATAATTTAATCTTCCACTAAGGTTTGGATATTATTTGAAAGAGTTCAATATTTATAAAATTTGTGTTATTCAAGCATTCATAAAGAAAAATTTTGTTGGGTGTATTTATATAAAAAATGGTGTCTGGTTGTTATTAAGAAATAAAACGGTTGCAAAACCCATAAAGTATTTTAGTGGCGGTTTAAAAACCACAGACAAAATGTCGCAAAAAAACCCAAGACAACAAGAGTAACTTATTGCCGCGGTTTGTCCCGTTAACAGGAACCGCCACAAATAGAAGAGGATAACTTATACCCCTGTTTAGTATACGGTAAAAGATAGGCTAATTAGCGACGGTTTCAAACCGCCGCAATAGACATTTCTTAATTTATGTTTAGAAGAGGCTATTGAGATCAATAGCTATTAAAGTCATTTATGTTCAGTTAATTTTTTCTTATTCAATCATTATTTTTACTTATATTTTCCTTTTTCGTTGGCGTGTCTAAGGTACGGATAGGTTATTCTATTCTCCTTTGGAATTAGTATGAGCATGCACTTATATATGTTAGCTTATCTAAGCATATTTATCAGTTTTTATCTGAGTTAAACAATTGATTTTTTTTTATTCCTGCCAATCCAGGCCCTATTTTATCCAAATGGGGGTTTAAAGATTTTATATTCTAGATCAGACACAAGATATATAGGAAAAAAAAGTAAATGTGGAAATGACTAAGAACTTACAAGTAGAGTCAAAATTAATGGATTCTATTTACGTTTTTCTAAAGTCACACTTAAAAAGAGTTGCTGAAGGGACTTATTAAATGCAAATTGTTTTATGATACAATAAATCTTATGTCAAAATTTGAAAGAATTTTCTGTGAGACTAGAGACAAACAGTCAAAGATAACTTTTTTAACTTGATTGAGGTCTCATATATATATATATGGTCGCGATTACGTGCGGTGTGCGGTCGGTGCGGTTTACGACGTGGGCCGTTCGATCGCGGGTCTATCGCATCCAACGGTCGACGTGAATCGCACCCGACCGTCCGATGCGATGGACCCGTGATCGACGGCCCGTGATCGCGCACCGCACCGACCGTAAACCGCATGTAATTTTCGGTTTTCAATCTATATATATATATATATATATATATATTGAAACATGTGAGATTGAAATGATGATACAATGCTAATTTTCTGTTTTCAATCTTATTCCCCATTAATTTCTACATAAATCTTGAAATGAATATCAAGAGTGGTTCTCCGTACGATATAATAACCAAATTACGATCTTCAAACCCGGCCTATACATGTGACCAACACAAATGACATATCTCTATGATCCAATCAAAAAGTGTTATACAAAAAATCAAACCAGCTCACCTTAGACAATTTTGTGTGCTACACGCGATGTATTTTCATTGATCCAACAATATAATTCCTTGCTTGCTTACCACGTCTTTTGCACCTTTTAATTCCCCCAATTATTTCCAAAAGCCATGCATGCATGCATGTATACATGAGTGATAATTGTCCCTCAAAATTCTCTTGCCATGGAAGAAAGAACGACCATTTACAGCCTCATATTCAAAGACGGCGGCGATCGCCGGAGCTCGCTCTTCTTGGATGAGTCCGAGAGGCTCGCCGTTGAGGCCACCATCACCCGTGCCATCTTCCGCCGGAGTTTCTCCGAGCCGAGCTTCGCCCGATTCGAAGGGGAGGCCGTCTCCGCCGCCGGCCCCAATAAAACGCCAGTGCCAAAGCCACCGCCGCCTAAGAGGAGGAGGTTGCGAAAGGCGGTGGAGGTGTTGTGGCCGCTCTGCGGCATGATATGCGGGAGGCTGAGCAGCTCACCGGAGCCAAATGGGGGCGGCGGGGAGGTTTTGAAGGCTTTTAGTAGGTCTTGCAGAGCATGAGAGTGCTCAGAATATTACTGATGAAATTTCATCAATATGTGTTTGGATGTACAATAATAATACATGTTGTTATATCATTCAATAACTATAGATGTAATTATATATATGAATCTCATCAATACTCATTGATTGGACATCACGTATTTGTTTGTAATTCTATGAAACTAGAGTTTCAGATTTCTTTGTCACTGATACAAATGAAATGATATTTTAGTATCATTAGATTGAGAAAATTATATTGTTTATCCTTTTTATACTAATCAACTAAGAGATGGATCCTAATTTATATCATTCTTTCACGGAATAGTATAATTAACATAATAATATATGCATGTTAATGTAAAATAGCTAGGTACATCAATCACACATCTCCCTTGTTTTATCTTATCACATATATTATATAGGAATAAATTAGTATTTAAAAAATATAGAGATTATATAAAAAAACTGGGTAGATAATAAAAGTTTACATAACAGGAGTCATTTATTAAAATTTTAAAAATAAAAGTATATTAAGATTATAGGTATCATAGTATCCTATATTATGGTATACTTGACCGAAAAAAAATTAGCTAGCTGTGAAAAGGCTTTAGATTTCAGACACGTGAAATTAAGATGCTTATTGTATGTCACGCTTTTAGGAAAATTATTTATGCTTATAATATTTTTTTTCTTTATGCAACTACACCAAAAGTAAAATTTTAAATTGGCTGGTCTTCATATATAATTTAATAGAGGATAAGTTTTCAAGAGGAGAATAACAAAGGGTTTGAGAAATAATTAAAGGACATAAGAGGTTTGTTAAACTCCAAATGTATGTTTTTGACCTTTAGATGAAGATTGGGTTTTCAAATAATTACAAACTTCCACATAAAGTCATTCCAATAACACATGATTTTAAAAAACGCATTACACATCTAAATTCCGTGTTCCAAAGCCCGGCCCGGCTCGGACTTGACCCACTGTTTTAAATATCGATCGATATGTCGATTTTTATGAGAACATCATATATTGGTATTTTAGTGAAATATTTTATTTCTTGTCAATTTTTCACGAGAATTTTTTGATTTTTGATTTTTATAAAATACATGCTGCATCTCATGCCAATATTTAAAAATGGAATCTCCTTTATAAAACAATAATAAATTCATAATAAAATTTTGATCAAATTTGTAAAATGTATAGATTTCTAATGCTTTCATAACAATCATGAAATTTCATATATAGTATATTAATAATGAAATATATATAATAATAATGAAGCAACCTATATAATATTATGAAAACTTATAAAATTCTTTGAATGTTTATTGTAATATAACTAAATTTGATTAAAGTATTGAATTTGGATTTTTCAAATATTGAAAGTTGAAATGTATTATTATATATAAGTTACTTTAATACTATATAATGACAAACTAAAATATTTTCTATTATGCTATGTATGGAATCATTGTTTTAAGTATGTATATTCACCTTCCTTTCCTATGGGTTTCTACATGTTGAGGAGTAGGTGTAATACTTTGAGTTGTATGTATCGCAGGGAGCTGTAGATATCTCTTCTACGAGCTCATTTGCGATGGGAACAAACTGTGGTCTTTTTATGGACTGCATTTTGTATGTTTTAATGCTTGGACATTCCCTTTCTTAATATAATTAAGCCCAGATGCCTATCTTTTATAATAAAAAAAAGGTATGTATATTCTCCATTTTTATATTTTTTATATTTTTTTCACTTGTCTTGAAAAAAAAACCCAAATCGATATATCATTTTGGACCCTTTTCGATATATCGATAAAATCGATATTTTAAACATGGAAAATGATACACTCCGACTATAACTCAGTCAGAAACTCAGACCCCACGTCGGATCCGACGTGACGAGCCCGGCTGATGTGGAATTGTTTAGGCGGGCCCGTTCGAATTTTGAATTTCAAAATTCATTTTTAAGTACCCACTAACACTGCATTAAATTCCACTCTTATTTTTTAAATAAAATAATCTTCAGCATTGAATGCTTATCCCCTCGAAAAAAGCGCCGCCGTTGATTTGACTAATTGATTGGATGTTTCTAAAAGTATGAAATGCACCGTCGTGGAGTCTAAAAAAGCTGGACATGCTCTTATGGATATGGTATATACAACCGATCGAGTATCTGGTATATACCAAGAAACACACATATGTCTAGCGTGATTACCGAGGATAAGCTTATCTGAAGTCTAACAAAAAGCTTTCAGTGTCTATTATTACAACTTCGTTCTCTCTCCTCTTTAGTCCATATGACTCACATGCTCTCTCTTTGACTAAACCCTTTTATCTTCCACAAAACGAAATCTCTCCCTCTCCCCCCCCTCTCTCTCTCTTTCTTTCGCCTCTCTCACTCACCCTATCTGATCTCATCTTTGGCTTACTATCAGCGCTACAAGTGTGGTATTTCTTTTGCATCTTCACTGTTTTGCAAGTGTGGGGTGTCTGCTGCGTCTTCACGATATTTGAACCATGGATTTGCTGCGTCTTCACCATCATCACCCTTTAGATTGTTGTTTTCTTATTTTCTTTTGTTAGCATATGGGTTCATAAATTATTTTTTACAGATATTCTTGTTTTCTTATTTTATTTTGTTAGCATATGATTTCATAATTCATTTTTCACAGAGATTCTTTATTTTCTTATTTTATTTTGGTAGCATATGGTTTCAAAAAGGTATTTTTCACAAAGATTCTTATTTTTCTTATTTTCTTTTGTCAGTATATAATTTCATAATTCATTTTTCACAGAGATTCTTTATTTTCTTACTTTGTTTTGGTAGCATATGGTTTCAAAAGGGTATTTTTCACAAAGATTCTTATTTTCCTTATTTTCTTTTGTCAACATATGATTTCATAATTCATTTTTCACATAGATTCTTTATTTCTTTATTTCTTTTGGTATTATATGGTTTTAAAAAGGTATTTTTTACAAAGATTCTTATTTTCTTTATTTTCTTTTGGGAGCATATGATTTCATAATTCATTTTTTACAGAGATTCTTTATTTCCTTATTTTATTTTGGTACATATGGTTTCATAAATATGCAATATTGAAAGATAACATTGTTGTTATATACTAAGCATATACCATATTTTACTGCTATATACTTATATTAGGCTAGTATATACCGCTTTACGGATTATTTATCTATTACTGATTTCATTTTTTCATTTGTTATTTATTTATATTTAATGCGCACGACATTTGAGATGGATTTGATAACATGTATGTGATTATCGATGTAGGTATATGCGTCGCCATCAACACAGTTCAAATGATGGCGCTGAGGGCATTTTTGCAGTTATTTAGAGGAGACTAGATAATGAAGAGACTGGATATCCAGAGTAGAGCATTAAATCTACTCTATTTAGGGATTTTCTCGACATCCCTCGTTCAGGATGGAGAAGTGCTTGTTGGAGACAACTTTATCTTTCTGGAACCCCGTGTGGGAGAGAATTATCATCAAAGGGAGGGAACTTCAGTTCACCCCGTCAGATGTGGTGATCATTTTTGGTTTTTTGACACGCGGAACACCTTTGATGGGCGAAAACAAATCTCCTTCATCAACTTTCGATCATAAATACTTTTCACATGTTCCGCATGTATATGTTTTGATTGTCATATAAATTAGTATTGTTTGGCAAAGAACTTTGGTTATGATTTTTGGTTGTGTAATTTATTATAAAATATATCTTCTGTGATTGACACAAAAATTTTGTGCGTTGAGTTTGGTGATTGTGTTATATGCTTTGAAGGGTGAGGTATATGCGTTGTTACCTTACGTATGTGTCTAGATAGTTACATTAGTATGGATTAGATAAGTAATGCGATTAAGGAATGTGAACGCCATTAAAATAGTCAAGTTCAACCTTTGAGAATAAATGAATTACTTAAATAACCAAATTAACAAATACTATATTCGCGATGCCATCCATATGTCAAATTCCTCGTCTAGCTGGTTTGCTTGTGATCCCAATTACTTCAAATGTTTTCAAGATGTCTTCATTTCAATGCATGTGTGATTATGCTAATATAAGTAATATATGCATGTAACATCAGTGACGTGTCCTTTACAAATACTGGCACCCACCGATAAAGATTCTCGTACAAGGAGTTCAATCATGCATTGGTATAGTATATGCTTCGGAAGTCAAGTATATGCTTTGTATAGTATGCACGTGCGTAATCATACTTTAGTATGGAATTAATAACCAACGCGATTAAGTAATGTGAACGCCATTTTGAGAATAAAATATTAACTTCTTTTAAAAAATCAAATTGTTCAATGCTACATTTGAGATGCCATCAAAATTTGTTAAATGCTTATTCACGTTTAATAGCGTTAAACATCACCTTACAGATGTCATCTACAATCAATTTGTATTAGTCTGTTATAATTGCGGATGGTTGAAGTTTATCTATACAAGTCATTAGATTGCTTGAAGGATGCTTGATATTCGTTGTTATTTTAACACCAATGATGATATGGCTTATATGTGTATTATGATTACCGCTAGATTTATGGATGATGAATTTTACTAGCAACATACCGCATTTGAAAGCCTAAGAGAGCACCTCAACATTACACACAAGACTATCATTGATATTTACTTTAATATCAAATTCGAGCATATTCTTTTTACCCAAGGCAGAACGACTTTATATAGAATTCCTTTTATAGTCCAAGTCTCAAGTACTTTATTTGTCATCCAATGAGTTATATACCTCCTTATATAAGTATATACCTCCTTAGATAAGGTATATACTTCATTAATTTTTATTTTCCTCTAATAACAAAAAAGATCCAATGGAATGACAAAATCCACGTATCACACGCAAATTCAAACAGCAAGAACGCCAACACGCAAAAAAAAAAAACACTGATCACAATCACAGATAAAAAAAATTTAACTTCACTTGTCAAAAAAACAGCAACACATCTACAAAAGACCCATCATAACTTCAATCAATCTGAATCATCGTCTTCACCACTATTAGCTAGAGCAGTGACGAGGTCTCTCAGAGACCCCCATTGAAACGTCGTGCTATGAACTTTATGATTGTGATGACGGCGTGGGGGTTTTGGTAGGCCTCTCCTACTACTTTTTTATCTTTCGTGTTTTCTGAAATATAAGAAAGAAATGTTATTGCATAAACACCAGTAAGGGAGTATGTGCTTCACATAAAAAGATATATGCTTCCCAGAAAAAGGTATATGCTTTATTACGCAGTATGAGAAGACCAAATCTTTAATGGTACTTATGTTTTTAATTCTGTTTACATCAATTTCGCATCGTGAGATATTCATTTTGCTCTTCAGACGACCTTTCGTTTGTGCTACTACAGCAGTTTCATCCTTCTTTTTTCTCAATTTTTCTCATTCGAACGTGCAAAAATAACTACCTTCAAGTAACAATATGCGATTTACCTATGACATTTAAGAAAGTATATGCGTTATGAACATGTGTACATACGTACGCAATGCAAGAGAAAATGTTGTCCATGGGTGAACAATGTTGAACATAATTGAATTTGTCATCAACTTTATAGCTATCTCTGACAAAAAGGTTATCATAAACGATGAGAAAGCATTTGAAACAAAAGATGAAGACAAATAAATGTTGGAATCTTATGCAAATGAGGCATATACCTACTTTTTGTCTTATGATGACAAACGAGATATATTTGCTGCAGTAATGGAAATGCTATGACTGGTTCTGTTGTGGTTGCCAATGAGAAGAGAGAGAGAGAAATACTAAATAAAAATTAAATGGATGGAAGAGAAAGAATGGATGAAAAAATGTGGCAGCCGAAAAATTGGACGGGAACTTTTGGGGGGGAAATTTTCGTGGGCTATTTTTGGTCGCTGATGTGATATTAAAAAAAAATTTCACGTGGATCGGCTGACGTAGAGACTGAGTTTTGATTGGTTTTTTTGACTGAGTGTAGCAACACTCTTTAAACATTGACTTGACCCACTCGTAGGCCCGGCCTGGGCTGGTTTTTTGAGTTTGATGCCTGGCCCTGGCCCGGGCCAGAAACCCCTTAGGCCCGAATGGGCCCGGGCCATGGCCAACCATAGGCATAGCTCATCAATTAGACAGCCCACCCATGACTCATCCCAATTCCCAACCCAACCCGGCCCAGTCCATCAAACAGTCCTGCCATGGAAACATAAAAAAAAAAAAAAAAAAAAAAAAAATCCACCATCAATCAGGATCCTATCCATCCAATATCATATCTCGTATGTGCTAATCTTCATGTATCTCTCTTTGTCCATGTCTTCTTCTACCTCTCCACCCTCCCTTCCCCAACCCCTCCCCCCTCCAAAGTACCCTCTCCAATCCCTCTCACTTGGGTTGTCTCCTTTGAAGGAGCTGAAACAGAAGAAGAAGAAAAAGAAGCCATTTTTAAGTCCTCTCAATGACACCCAAAGAGGTAACTCGGCTTCACTTGCTAGCATTCAATCTTTCCCTGTTAGAATCACAAACCAAGGTGAGAATCTGGGTTTCGATGACAATCATGGAATACACACTGGAGAAAGAACAAAAATTATTGATTTTGATGAAAAAAATCTTATCTTGGTCAATGAAAACTCTGCCTTGCTCACTAAATCAGGTCTGGGAGACCTTGATTTCACTAGAGGGAACAATGGACTCTCCTCCAAAGAAGAAGAAGAAGAAGAAGAAGTAGATGATGAAGGAATACCCACCAAAGTTTTGAATTCACAATTTGTAGAGGGAAACAATGTAATCTCCAATGTTCGTGAAAAGCTTGTCAAAGGGGAAATTGAAAACTTGGGTACTTTTGGAATGGATTCAGACTTCAATTCTCTTATGTTGTCTCTATTTAGAGCCAAGAAGTTTGAATCAGTAGAGAAACTGTTCTATGATTTGGTGTCACTTGGGTTATCGCCGAATTCTTTCTCCTTTTCCATCATGATTCGCTGTTTGTGTGAGAAAAAAGAACCAATTGAGGCAAAACGGATTCTTGATGAGATGATCCTCAATGGGTTTTATCCAAATGTGGTGACTTTCACTTTTTTGATTTACTGTTTGTGCAAGAGGGGTAGATTGAGTATAGCCTATGAAGTCCTCAAAATCATGAGACAGAGTGGTTGTGAGCCCACAATTAGGACTTACAATTGCTTGATCAATGGTCTCTGCTATGTCGGACGTGTTGAGGCAGCTTTTGATCTACCGAAGAAGATCGAGGAATCTTTGGTTAAACCTGATATATATTCATTTACGACAGTTATGGATGGTTTTTGCAAAGTGGGTCGATCGAAAGAGGCAAAGATGTTGCTTGAAGAAGCTCTTGCATTGGGGTTGGAGCCAAGCACAGTCACTTTTAACTGCCTGATTAACGGGTATTGCAAGGAAGGGAGTCCTTTGGAAGGTCTTTGTCTCTTAAAAGAGATGAAAGAGAGAAACTGCAAGCCTGATCTCATCAGTTACAGCACTTTGTTGCATGGGCTATTGAAATGCAGCAAGGATTCAGTGGCTCTAAGTATATACAACGAGATGGTTGAGTTTGGATTTCAAGCTCATGAGAGAGTGGTAAATACTCTTGTTAGAAGGATTTGCCGGCGGTCATTTCTGGAGGCCGAGAAACTCTTTGAAGGGATTAAAGCCAAGGGAAGCTGTCCTTCGCCTTACACATATTGTTTGATGATTCAAGCTTTTGCCATGAGAGGAAAGACCGATAAGGCGATCACTAATTTGTGCGATATGATAAGAGTGGGATACCTTCCGAGGATGAAGACATATAATATGGTTATTCAGGCGCTTTGTGGGGAAGGGAGAGTGGAAGATGCGTTGGTGGTTTTCGTGTTTGCGCAGGGTGAGAGCCAAATTCCTAGTAGAGATTCATATGGGTTAATGATCGACGAGTTGAATAGACAGGGGAGGTCTATATGTGCTTGCTTGGTCTATGGGTTAGCATTGAAGCAAGGGGTTGTTCTTCATCAGAGACCAAAACTGGGATCTTTGTATCACCATTGATGTGATCAGATGTATTTGGTTGTGCATCACAGGACCTTGTTCAGTTCAATGTTGATGTGGAAATATTGAATCGCACCCATATTGATCTATTACATTCTGAAACCGACAGATGGGTGAAATGGTCGTTCTTTGTGATTTGTAGAGTGGCGTCGTATGTAGAAGACCATGGGACTGTAGAGGAGATGCAGAACTTTGTTTTGTTTACTTTACTGAAATGGCAAAGCTGGCTGCTGTAACGTGCTACTGTATAACATTTGTTTCATAAGGTGTTCAACTTTTTTTTATAATTATTATTGGCATTTCAAGCCAGATTTTGCAGATACGTTCTTTGTACATTTGGTGTGTTAGAAAATATATTTCTAATATGTATAGAAAAGTCCCACATGCTTGAGATTTTTGGGATTTGTTTTGATTTATTTTTTGCAACTTTTAGCCATCTCAGTTTATTTCCAAATTGGTTAGAATCAAATGGTTTTCAGGTTGTTGTTGAGATTAGTTTGTGTGATTGTAGAAAATATTAGATATTTCCAAAGTCAAGATAATTTTCAATTAAATTTCACAAGATGAATCTAGAAAAGATCCACTTATAGGATTTCCCAGCAATCTGCTAACCAATAGAAAAAAAAAACACTTGTTTTCCAACCTTTGAAAAGTATTTAGCATATTTTGTTTTTGTTTTTTTAAGAATTATATTTAATCCAAACGCGTTTTCAAATGTTTTTCAGTCCAACTTTCTAGAATCTAACAAAAGTGTCCTTCCTAAAACCGTTTTAAGTATAAAAAAAACATTTTTATTCAAACTATTTCCAAGTGCACCCTCAGTTCTCAATGCTCTTTCATTTTTACAAAATCTGCCACTGCTGATTTTGTTTTTTTTGCAAGAATTACTTTTTGTCGAATTATATTTAATTCAAGCATGTTTTCAAATGCCTTTCGGTCCAACCTTCCTATTAAATTGTTTTAAGTATATAATTTTTTTAGGAAAAATCCAAATAACCCTCTATAAACTGGCTGAAATTCATATAACCTTTTGACTTTTCTTGAAATCCATATAACCTCCTAAAATTACCTAGTAAATTCAAATAACCCCCTGAATAAAATTTCTGTTGACAGATAATGAATATTTTGTGAATATTCTGTTAGGTTAACCACGGCTGAAAACACAATATACTAAAAAAACCCCTATAATGTATTAAAAATGTAAAAAATTCTATGAAAAAAATGATTTTACTCATTTGAATAGATTATAAAACTCTATCTGGAGGGGTAAAATCATCATTTACAGATGATTTTATGCATTTTTAACACATTGTAGGGCTTTTTTTGGTATACTATGTTTTTATCCAAGGTTAACCAAACAGAATATTTATAAAATATTCATCATTTGTCAACATAAATTTTATATAGGGGGTTATTTGGATTTATTAGATGTTTTCAAGGGGTCATTTGGATTTCAAAAAACGTCAGGGGGTTATATGGATTTTAGTCAGTTTCCTGGGGGCTGTATGGATTTTTCCTTTTTTTTAATATTAAAACTCGTTTCCGAAAACACCCCGAGTTCTCAATGCTTTCATTACATATCCATTCCTACCAAGTTACCTAATACAAAAAAAAAAAATCCTGACATGGTTCTGAATGAACACACACATCTCTATCAACATCACAGGTTCAATCCTTATTCACATGGCTGAAAACCTCTTCATTAATGATGCTGTAAATCCCTTCAACATTTTCAAACACTATTTTAAAAAACAATAGCAATACAAAACAAAATTGAAAGCTCTTCAACTAGATGATGATGCGCGACCGGCGTACTGTCCGGTTCTCGTATCTACTGATATTTTTTCGCCAACGTTTATGAACAATGGAACATTCACAACAGCTCCAGTATCCAGCGTTGCCGGCTTTGATCCTCCTGTGGAACATCAAGTTTTACACAGTTAGTAGTATCTAAGCATTATATGCTTGAAGCATATTGTGTGACCCCATACTGCATGTGACAAATACAGTATGATAAAATAAATGATGTGTAAATAAAACCGACTTCTAGTGTGAATGGTCAGAAATACATTTTTTCAGATCATTCCTACAACCCTTAACTCAATATAGGTAATCACCATAAATGTTATGTACTCTACTATGTCAGTATATACTCTATCATGATATAAAAATATAACCATGCAGTTCATTTGACTATTTATACAATTCAAAAAAATTTACAGTGAAAATGTTAACCTAAAAGATTAAAGAGAACCCCAAAACAACAGCATTACCTTGGGCAGTGTCGCCTTTCAAGCCGGGGTCCACCTCAACCACAGTCAGATTAACTATAATTGGAAGCTCAAAACCAATAACCTGCAATGTTTGTCAATCAATGTTATTTTCATATATGAAGTTCTGCAGGTATGCAAACTTATGTAGTTAACATAAAGTTGATCCCAAGGGGGGAGAAAACATAAACTAGTTTTGCTGACGAAATTTTATGATGAATAAGGTCATCCAGCTTGATTAAATAGAAGAATAAAGTGATAGCAATACCCGCCCATTCCAGAAGAGAACACTGCAGTCCATGCCTTCTTTTAACCATTTTGTCGTATCACCAACATCAGCTTCATTGAGTCGAATTTCTTCATAAGTTGACTGATGAAGCATTGAAATACATGAACAACATGGGGAAAAGTGGTTATTCCAAAGTAGAATCCAAAGCCCCTGTTTGGTTGGGGAATAAGGAGAGTATATATGTGAATAAATAAGAATAAAGCAAAAAAATGTGTTTGGATGAGTGGTATAACATGGTATAGGTATGCTAGAATAAACTAGTATAAAGTGGTATGAGGATTCTAACCAACCCTTGGAATTAAAGTTATTCTAGGTTATTCCATCCAAAGAATAATTGGGCCTACTGTCAAATCAACTGTCATCATCACCTCTTATAAATCACCTGTCAAATCAACTATCATTACTTTTTTATCTTTTATAAATTCTTATCCATACTTTATTCATATTTTACCCAAACAACAAAAAATTTATTCTTACGTTTTTCAACAAGAATAATTCAACCAAACACAAAATCACTTTATCCTTATTTATACTAGAATAATCATAAACATCAGAATAATTTAATTCTCGAACCAAACATGGGCAAAGAGTATTCCACTAAAAAACAAAAATATGGTTTCAGGCATCATACAACGTTTCTTAATTCTTAAAGACAAAAAAATGTTATTTATTTGTCAATGCTTTATATTTGTTTTCTAACTTTAACTAAATTGATGAATACGATGGTATTATTTAAAAACAGAATACAAGCAAATAATCTCAGGCAGCATATACTAA
>CM060878.1:26712926-26846543 GCA_030737845.1 Acorus calamus | reverse complement strand
CTTTATGTGTTATATATGTTTCTTTCGATTATTACAAAGTTCTATATGTGACTATAGAATCAGTCTATTATGAAGTTATATTAGAAAAGTGTGTGTGTGTGTGTTGATTATTATACAAGGTTCTACATGTTATAAAGTTCAGTATATGTTTTTTTTGTTATTCACAATGGTCTGTTAAAAATAATCTATATTACAAAGTTAATACACCTTCCTTCAACACCAGATGGTTTTAATGACGCAGCTTTGTTTTTAGAACACCTGTTGGGATATCATATATAAAAATATGATAAGTTGGGAACTGCAATATAGATTAGAGTTGTGGAGTTTCATTTGAGCTGGTGACTGTGTTCAAGAATTAAAGGTAATCAGGAAACAATGAAGCCACAGTGATTAATGTGAGGGTAGACTTTTCAATTTCCTTGTTTCTCCTTAATTGGAGTGATGGAAAAATAAGTTCACAACATTCCACCTGTTCAATCACCCTCCCAATCATAAGAAAAACAAGAAATGCATGCAGATTCTGTTCATGATATGCCTTTCACACTATAGATATCGATACATTTGGGCATATTATAAAAAGACAACACTAAACATCAAATTTGTCTCCATTCATTCTGCTTAAGGGAATTTCAAAATCGGCCCCTTAGTTTGCTATACTCAGTTGAGGCCTTACTGCTGCTACCAGAAGTTTGATTTATTTTTATTGTGTGTGGCTGAATAGAGTTTAGTAGTTTACCTTTTATATTGTTATATAAATATTTTTCCCCTGCTTGGGTTCAACTACTCATTCAATTGTTTAACATTTCCAAAATAGGTCCAAGCATTTCACAGAATAGCATCCCCTCCAATTTTCTGACATTCTCTTATCCTAAGGACTCTATAATTTCAATCCAGACAAACACATGCAATCCAGCCTCACTATTTCAGACAAGTGCAGCCACTCCACCTACTTCTTTTCATTTTGTCCATTTCAATAGCATGGCATGAATAAATCAGGAAAATATTTTTGAAATCATCCTGCCAACATGATAGAATGCTTGTGCAGTTAAATTGTAAGCTGCTTGGGAGGGGTGAAACATATCCTAGAACTAGTACTGTTGCCTGTTTGGACAATAAGTTGCATTTGGCATGCATGGGACTTCAAAGAACCTGTTTTTTTTCTCTTATGTGCTAGCTGTCCCTAGAATTAGAAATGAAGGCAGCCCTGAATTATTTGATTCATTTTGTTTGGATATTGCCTCTAATGCCATATTGTTGTAATTATATAAAGTGGCTGCTCTCCTGTATAGAGGATCACTTAAAATTAGATGGGAAATGAGAGACCTGTAGTGAAAAGTGATCCAATGTTTGAATAGAACTTACAAGAAAATTTATTAAATAGACTATAGGTGCCCAGATTGAATAGAACTGATTGATTGCCTTTTTTGGGTGAAAACCTGATTTTCAGATAAGCAATTGTCTGTAGATTTCTTCAAATAGTCTCAAGAGCATTCCAGCCTTTTTCCCCATCTCTCCTGTAGTACCAGAAGTGTAGACCCAGAGGATATGGATTTGAAGAAGAGATATATTGGCTGTACAATACCTAAGCACCAAGTATTTATCTGTAGATCTAGTAAGAAGAGATTAATGAAAAAATACATATCATTTGAATAGTCAGTAACACAAACAGAAATATGGGTAACTTACATCCTTATCCTACCCCTTTGGGACCATCTCTTTCATAGGTCCTTTGACTGAATAACAGTCAATTGGGCCAACAGATGACCCATGTTTGTATTGTATTAACTGTCAATGAAGTCCAAAACTCCAAATGCCATCATTGGCTATGCAAATTTGATAATTGCTCTTGAACAACCCTCCAACCTGTGGGCTGAATAGTTTCCCATTTTCATCAGTCCTAAAATTAATACATTCGCAACAATTACTCTTATCTAGAGGGCCATTGTCAACAGGCCAACACACTCCTATATACTTTTAAAGATGGAATTATTGTAGATTGATTTGTTATCATTCATGTAATCGGGAACACCCACAATGCTTCATGTGGGTTGATGAATTGCGTTAGACCTCCTCTTCCGATTTTTTTCCTGTGCCAGTTCAGAAGAAGGTGGAGAAGGCCGCCTCAGTTGCACGCCCCACAGGTTACTCATCTTTGGATGCTGCTCATGCTTATGTATTATATTGATGGTCTTTGTGATTTTTTTTTTGCTTGTACTCCTGGCCATCAAATGACTGTAGAATTTGAATTATGAAACCAATCCTATGTATTGTAAATATTCACTACTCGAAAACTTTTTTTTAATTTGAGAATGTTGTAACATTCTCATGTATTTATCTATTGTAACATATATATCTATGCAGCTCTAGTACAATGTTTGTGTATTTGGTCTTATATTTGATGATCTATAGGGAATCCTTTTTTTTTTAATCCTAAAATGTTGTAATAGTCCCTTGTATTTATCGGTCTGTGATAATTACATGATTTGCAGCTTTGTCACTGTTAGGTAAAACTTGTATCAAAATTTAAAATTTAATGTGATTACTATGACTTTACTTATATGGTAAATATTTACCGCATCATAAAAATCAGCTAAGAGCCAGTTAATACTTTTTTGCAGGGTAATCTGTATATGTTCGTGATTATGTTGTAACAAGTCTTCAAAATGCAGTATCTCAAAATTTATTAAATAGACATATACCAAAGTATCTTTTTTTAATAAATAGAAAAATAAGCAAATAATCAAGTTTTCAACCAAACATCAAATTTCATTCGGCACTTATTAAATGGACCAAAACACCCTTAGCATAAGCTCTACTCTTTAGTACTGAACCAAACACACTTTTTTTCATAAGTGCCTATAATTTTCGCTGAACCAAACACTATTTTCTTCTGAACTCATTAAAACTTATCAGGACTTATATAATCTGCACTTATGAATCAGGACTTAAAATCAGTTTTCCGCTGAACCAAACGGCCCCTAAGATGTCAAATTGTTCATCATATAATCATTATAGTGTCGATATATGCTCCAATTCTGAGAAAACCCAAACACTAGACATTGCACATATCATGATGTCATTATACACTGAAATCCTATGAAAAACCAAAAACCCATTAATTAATTTTACCCCAAAACACAAATTACAACTCAAAAACCCCACAAAAATGCCTCCTACACATACCTTGAACCCTCCATGGCGCGCCATCGACCTCAATATTCGAACCCACCTTGATGTCATTGCTCGAGAACGCAAAAACCCCTAAAAACAACAAAACCCACACTTGATACACAATCCATAACCACAAAAAAAAACACAAAATTGAAGTCTTCACTGACTGAGGAGGGGCATTCTGGGTCGGGCCCGCAAAGGGAGGCGAGAAGGCATTTTGGGGAAGGACACCCTCGCCGTCTGTCGGAGGCGGGGGTTCAAACTGACACCGACGGAAAGGGTTCCCGCCATCTCTCCCTCTCTCTTTCTCTCTCTCTCTGAACGGCGGAGAGGTTTTTGTTATGGCGGATAAGGAGAGAGAGCCTTCATTGGAGGCGATGGAGAAGAACCCGCACGTGTCTGGGACTGGATGTGTAAAACGGTCCGGGCCGGGCTGGCCCAGCATTTCCTGTGTCGTGCCAACGAATCCATGCCAACTTAAGTCTATTGATTATCAAAAAAAAAAAAGAAAAAAAGAAAAAAAAAATCAGATCTGTTCTGAACATTTTCGTATCTGAAAATTATAAAAATTATTTGATGTCTGAAAACTGTATATGTATCTGAAATAAAATATCTCAAATATTTTGATTGGATACATATATGATGATATCCGATTTGAAAAATATTTGTATACAAAATATATTTATTTTTGTGTGTATACTTATATTTTTATGTTTTATTCTAAATAATAATAATTATTTTTTTACATATTTCAATATTAGATACATGATTTTTACATTAGGATATTGAATTTTCATATCGCATATAGATACTTCTTTCGAGTATCCATCAGATATCATATACAAATATTTTTTCATATAAATAATTTGCATACAGATACGACTATAGGCTTATCCGATATGTATTCACTTCTTGACAGACTTAACACCAATGAAGCTATCTCATGCGAGTTACCTAACTATGTCCAAACTTCAATCAACTCATGACATTTTTTTATATTAAATTTTATAAAAATCTGAGATCTAAAATTGACAAGTATATTTAAAATTTTGAGTACCAAATTTGAATTGTGTTCGAAAAAAGATAATTTTTTAAAAATATTTAGTTTTATCGTGATCGTTATTTAATCCAAATTAGTTTTCAAACACCACTGGCGGTGTCATTTTTAAAGAAAAATGAAAAACTACTCTTGATTATTTGATTGTATAATAACAAATTTGAGAAAAAAATGTTACTTACAATTTCACCAAAGTCTGCACATATTTGATTTTGAAATCAGTATACAATATATTTTTTTTTATTAAAAGAAAGTATATAATTAAAAAAATTGCATGATGTGAAAAATTAACAAGTTATATATAACTCATTTACAAAATAATTGACTTACATAAAACTGTGTTGGGGATTGCAAACTAGACTTCCTATAACAACATACAGAAATATGTTATAAAATTATTTTGTAAAAAACTGTTTTAAATTAAAATTAAAATTTCAAACCTATTTTTAAACATCATCTCAAAAAAAAAAAAAAAAAAAAAAAAAAAAAAAAAAAAAAAAACACAGCCAGCCATGTATTGTTCATCTAGCCCCTTTGAACCTGATGAGCACGGCCCATCAGATTCACAAAAAAGCCCGCCGGGCCGGCCCAATCGTTATCGGTCTCGTGTTACGCGCTGCACATTCTGTGACGATTTTTAGCGGAATTTCCTACGGTGCACTTACTTTTCACAGCCCCATAATTCCTAATCTCAACCGTTGGTTTGAAAATCATTGCGAGATTCGAACGTGTTTAACCTAACGCGCCGGTGAGTTTAGTTTCCAAACCTCAAAACAAAAAAAATATCCTAAAAAAAAAATGGAAGAGGAAACCCTAGTTACAGAGACCACCTGATTCTTCCTCGGAAATCATGCAACCCATCCGATCAAGCTAGGGCTTGTGCTCGGAATTCGTGCGCGCCCCTCCAAGGGTTTCGGAGAAATGGCGTTTGAACTTCAGGACTGCTTACGATCCTCTCGAAAGCTGTGACTCCCCCCCCTTCGAAAATGGCGTCGGAGAAGTTCCGATTTCGGGCCTTGTTTTGCTCTGTCGGACGTTCGTATCATCACTGAAAACGAAAAGGCTCTCGCTTGACGGGCATGGCGTCCTCGGAGAGGATAGACAACGGCGGCATGAACCACCACCCTCCGATGGTCTTCCAGGAGAACAACCCCCTCCAGTTCTCGCACGGCGACCGAGGCGGCGGCGGCGGCCGCGCTGTGTCCGACCACCATGCACGGAAACCGAGGCAGACGGCGCAGCAGGGCGGAGGAGTGGGGTACGGCGACGGCGAGATGCTCTTCTCCCGCGACAACCGGTTCTTCCAGGGGCCGCCCCATCCGCCGTCGGGCCCGGAGTACCGTCGGCCCATCTACAGAGGTTCGCCTGATGGACGGTGGAACGCCGAGGGGAGCGGGGGATCGCACGGTGGTGATGGCGAGGGATCTGACGAAGATGATGACGAGGAGGATGAGGATGATGTGGATGAGGGAGACGGGGAAGTCGAGGGGTTGGTGTCGGACAAGAACAACAATAGCAGCGGGAGTGTGCAGAGCAGCTCGGAGAAGAACCATGGTGAGCGGGGAATGAAAAAAATGTCATTTCTTTTAATGTGGGTTTTCGTCGTTTTGGTCATTCGTACTCAATGTGTGGCGCCTTTTGTTAATTAGGATCGAATCTAGCGGTGCAAGTAAAGAACGGGGGAGCTGTTCACCAGACAGGGAGACTGGAACACTATGAGAATGCGATTACGGTCGCTGAGCCTGATATTTATTATGCTCAGATGCTCCAAGGGGGTGATGGTTCGGCGCAGAAGGAGGTGGGAGGGGGAAATGGGTGTGATTTTGGTGGGAGGAATGATGGGGTGTTGTCGGGTGAGCCTGGGGATTGTCTGAGGACGATTCTGTCCGATCCCATCACGTAAGATTTCCCGAATTTTGTAATCTGTGTTTCTCTTAATTTGTCTGTTTTTTGTTCCATATGAGAGTGACCCACCTTTAGATTGTCATGAGTAAATGTTGTTCATGTTATGTGGGTTGTCTGATTTTCTTATTTGTTGAATCAAGGATTGATAGTTATTATGCATATTCATTTCTCACTGGATTAGTTTATGTTGATTTGTGTTTGTGGTGGTCGTATAGGGGTGCTCTTATGGATGACGCTGTGATACTACCGTGTGGGCACTCTTTCGGAAGTGAGGGGATACAACATGTTGTTAGAATGGTGGGTTTTGGACTCGTTTATTTCTTATTATTCCAAATCTGATTTGTTGTTTATAACTTTATATTATATGAATTAGATAGGAATCCTTATATAAATGCCCCTAAACATATATGTTGCTACATATATTGATTTATGCATCTTAGATTTATGGCCTGTTTGGAAGTCCATGATTCATGAAATATTGACATAGAAACCAGATTGAAACTAAAAATGGATATGGATGTAGAACTAGAAATGAAATATCTTCTCTGGCGCCTAAAATAAAATGGAATTGACCAATGGTGACTTTTCATCTTGGAACAAATCTACAATTTCATTTTGAGCTATTCACCTTCCCTTTAATATATCAAATATGCTCATGGAATATCATGATCTAAGTGAGAGGGGGTTACTCCAATTATCTTATAGGTTGTGGTGATGGACACAGTTCCTATTAATTTTCTTTAATAGATAATTTCAATGTCTCTCAATTTTAGTTAATAAGTGCATTGAAACATTGTTATATAGTTTTAGTGTATGTGTCCATCTTGATGCAATTTATATATGAATATGCACTGTGGCTTCACTATAATCTGGACCATTTCATTTGCCTGCCATTGTCTATCCATCTGTGTTAATTTGTTAGTAATCTACATGGATGGGCTCTATTAGAGGTTGCTTCATCATGAACTTAAAGTGACCTATTCAACTCCCACATCACAAAGTTTTATTTTGTGCACTCTAACCGAATGCTTTTATGTTTGGAATTCAATTGTTCTTGATCTTTTTTTTAAGGATATATATATATATATATATATATATATATATATATATATATATATTTGAGAAATAAGATAATATAGAATTATTCTTGATTATTTGAGTTTGTTTGACTGAAGTTCTGCTGATTGGTTCATTTTTATGCAATGCATGTGCAGAAAACTTGTTTTAGATGCGCACAACCAGTTTCAGAAGACCTAGTACGACCTAACCTTGGTATGCCACTTACAAATATGTCCAATAATCTCAGATTTTAAATGTCACTTATTTTTATGTATGAAATCATAGCTGTATTTGCTTTGTGAATCACGTTCCACCATTGTTTGTGGCATTCCTTAAATGAGCTGGCAGAATTGGCATCTTGCATGTATATTTATTAATGAAAATAATTCAAGGGGAAGGTAGGAGAGGATTGTGAACTCAAATCTAATTTTTCCTTTTTCCAAGATGCATGTGACTTTAAAGTAATTGTAGAAATCAAGTTTGATTTTTCTCTCCTGAGTTTCAGGAAGACTTTGAAACTGTTGCATTATCACATAGGAATTATCTTGGGAATGTGAGGTGGGCGTGGTGTTTTTTGTTAGGTGCAGGATATTGGTAAAATAGGGTTTCTCTAGATCATGATGTTGACAACCAGAAATGATTTGTTTGACATATTAGCTTGCCAATTACACACACACACACACACGAGAGAGAGAAAAAGGGCAGGCCAAATTGTGGAAGTCTGTTGGTATCTTGGGAAGGGGTTTCTTCTTCTGCTTCTTCTTCTTCTTCTAGGAAAAAGTGCGAGTTACCTATCATTCCAACAAGATGTATTCACACCATTGCAGGGTTTAAATTAAGCTTTTTCCAACTATATCGGGAAACTGAAGGATTCCCTTATACACTGATTATGACATTCTTGCTGCCCTCCTTGGCATAATAATCTCTAATTTGCTGCATCCCTCACCGTGCCTTTCTCTTATCCCCCTACTCCATGAAGTTTCCTGGTCAACTAGCAATATCTACTAGGGATGCAGTTCGGTTGGTTTTGTTTGGTTTTTGCAAACCCAAATTGAATCAAACTATATTTACATGTAAATTGAATCGAATTGAACAAAAAATCCAAAACCAACTGAACCGATTTTGTTTGATTAATCCGAACTAAACTGAACTGAACTATTAAAGATTGATGGGTTGGTTAGAGTTTTTAGGGGGTTGGTTTACAACTTTACATAAATATCAAAATGTTAGGATTGATTGTATAGATTAGTATTTTTATTTTTTTTATGAATATTAATGGTATAACAACAATATAGTTTTTAATTTAAAAAGAATGATCTAAATGAATATTGATTGTGAATAATCATGTGTTAAAATTTAATTTGTTTCTGTTCGGTTAATTTGATTTTTTTAATAAATAAAACCAACCTAAATCAATGTAGTTTGGTTTATTAATTTTTCAATTCATACTCAAACCAAACCATAAAATTATTGACCCAAACTCAAACAGTTGGTTTGGATATGTTCGGATTGGTTTAACCAATCAAAGTTGCACCCTTAATCTCTACAATACACCCCCCCCCCCCCCCAAAAAAAAAAAAAAGAACACCGACCAACAAGCAAACAAACAAAAGTGATTCATATCAATTATTTGTTTGAGCCTTTTTTCCTTGTAACCATGATTTTTTATCTTCAATTGAGGATTATAAGGTTTTGGTGGGCTAAATATGAATAAAATGAAAGATAGCATCTGTCCAAGCCTATTCAAGATCCTCTGATATATTACTCATGAATATTATTAATAGTCCCCGTTAGGGTCCTCTGCATGTTACTACTACTTGTAAATTTAGCTCTGCATATAATGTGAACATATTGTTATCAATTTTTTTTTTTTTGCTAAATGTGAACATGTTATTATTGGCATTGTGTGGTAGGTAAAAAGTGTTGCCCTTCCATCTAGCACGATCCTAAGCTGGCATCTATATTTTTCTTGGTCTAATTCAATCCATTATTCTCATTAAAATTTGCATGAAAATATAGCTCTCAGATCAGCAGTTCAGGCATTTCGCCGTGAAGAAGATGCACAGTCTTCAAAAGCATTAAAGAGGAGAAGAGAGAGAACTGAACAGGTATGTCTTTGAAGGATGAGATATACAATTGTAGTTCTCAAGTTAAGTTTCTTTAGTGCCATTGCATTTGTAATTCTATTTGTTTCTTATGCAGGACAAGTGCAGTTATGGTGATGCGTTTCCCCTAGAATTTTCACGGGGTAAGGGAGTTCAGTTCCCATTTGCTGTATCTGATCGAGTTATAATCAAGGTATGTGCATTCTTCCAGACTCTTTTTTTTTACAATGTTTTTGTAATATTTGAAGATATATTTCAGGGAAACAAGAGGACTCCACAACGCTTTGTTGGTCGCACTGCTGTTGTAACAACTCAATGTCTGAATGGATGGTCAGTTTAACTTTTCCCTGTTCATATATTTTGAAATCATCCTGTAGAGTACCATCTTGATATCCTATTCAATCTTTGTGTCCTTGGATTTCCCCATATTATTTTTGCATTCATTGCATGTGTCATCATCTTGGGCCTATACATCTTATTCTATGCTCCTCTAAATACTGCTTCACATATAATCTGGATTTGCAGGTATGTCGTTAAAACGCTGGATAATGCAGAGAGTGTCAAATTGCAATATCGATCCTTGGCAAAGGTTGCAAATGGTCAGGCATCAAATTCAGTATCAATTAAGGCCATCACCCCAAATTGGCTTACAAATCGTGATATGCAGATGGAGTAGCCTTTGGAGGCATTTGCTTTCCAAGTATAGCAGTTGCAGCAATCATCATGCGAACCACACAGAAGCTTCTTTGCAATCTGGCCCAGTTAGAGGTCCAAAAAATGAGTCTTCAATGATGATGTAAACACCATGTAATATATGTGCAAGTTTTTCTCTTCTTTATTTTTTACTCAGTTTTGAAGTAATCTAACAAGCGGGCTTTGTATCATCAAGAGTGTTCATCTGTTGTTTATGTACCCTACTAATCAATTGAAAAAGGTATCCAGGGTTTACATTTTTTGCTTTGTTTATAGGTATTCAATCTGTACATCATGAACTCATCAATCTGTTACTGTACAGGAAACACTTGTAGTTTCTCAAACACCTTCCACAGATGGGAAACATTAAAATTGCAGTTGATGTTATTTGTGAATGCTTACCACGAATATTTTTGGAACCAATTTTTAAGAACAGTATTTTCATAAAAGTTGTTTTGTTAACAAGTGAAAATCAAAATCCAAAAGCAAAAGTTGAAAGATAAGAAAATTCATTTGGAACCAGCTGGAGCAGTGCAGAAAATCCATTAAAAAAAATGCTGTCGTGTTTTTTCATTAGGAAAAATACACATGGAGAAACATGTGTTTTTTCATTAGGAAAAAAAAAAGCCCTATAATCTATCCAATATCCATATAATACTGTAAGTTTAAATATGGCTTACTTAAACCTGAAATTAAATGCAATTGGATTTTGGAGGAGAAATATGTTTGAATTCAATAAAAAATAGTTTTTTTCACTAAAGCTGCTCTCAACTGATTTATTTTGAGAGCTGTTGCATTGTCTGGTAACAAAAAAATTATGTCAAAATCAACAGCTAAAGTTCAAAATAAACACTTGGAACCTGTTATCTGAAAAAAAAAAAACTGATTTTAATGAAGTCCATCAGTTTTATAATGGTTCAAAATGGGACTTGGTGTAGAAGACTAGAAGATCCTCCCTTGAACAATGAGACTGCATTCTTCCTGTAAGGATAACAAGGTTAACAAAAAGTATATTCTATGATATGTATGCCTGCTTGTACAGGATGAGATCTCACAAGCTGCTCTTCCTAACCAAAGCTTGTGGTTTGGCAGAATTTGAACTCACAAAAGCATAGCAACTTTCAAATAAAAGTAATCAAAGTTTCAGCCAAATTTAAACACAGCACACATAAATGAAAACTCTTATTCTTGGTATGCACTACAGTATTACAATGACAGCAACCCAAACTAAATTTAACAATTAATTAAAGAAAATCTTGACAAAAATATATATGTTTGGTACACAGAGATGTTTAGGCTGAATGTCGGACTCTAGGAATGCAAACCTTAGTACAACCAGTCCAACCAACGATGAGTTACAAGAACAGACGGTGCGCAGACACAGAAGGGCAGACCAATCAACAAAGACCACTGATGCTTATACCATTTTTTTTTCTCCAAGAAAACCTCCTCACCAGGGTTTGGTTAGTCTGCAAATTTAGACAATAAGAGCCTCCATGGTGCAGAAGATAAAGATATCAGAGACATGACATGTTCTCATTAGTCATGACCAGGTTAGATGTTGAGTAAATGGAAGCTGCGGCAGCACAGACTGCAAATTCTTTTTCAATGATCTCTGCTTTCGTTGGTCTGTCCGAGATGAAAAGAACATTTTTTCAAATCAATCTTAGTAAAACTTTACCAATCATAATTTGAAAAAAAAGAAAAGAAAGTGCAATGTTACATTGTTCGTGATATTAGTACAAAAACTAGCAACACCAACAAGAAATACCAATGTACCTGGAGTTGTCCAAAGGATTTGATCGAGGAAAAACAGTTGGGCTAACATATTGCAGACCCTGCTCGCAGTGAAGTTGCATTTCTTTCACTTGGCTCAACCTGTTCTCCTGAACAAGATCAAAGTTTACAGCTTTGTTATTGATTATCAAAGTTTGAGAAACAAATGAATGAAATGAGTAGCATTGTTGCAATGTAGTTTTGTTCAATATTTAACTCACAAGATGTTCCCCCTCGTCCAAGAGCGCTTTGTCCATGTTGCAGAAGATGGCCCTCCACCTTGCGATATCTGAGGTAGCATCAGCACTTTGAGGTTGCGAAAATTGTGGATCATTCTCTTGATTGGATGAGAAGCCTTTTGAAAAGATGACAGGCAAATCTCTCTGAATGGTATTTCGCACTCTCTTCCTACTGCGACGTAGAGCTGCAGCAAAAAATGGAAAAGCAAAGAAAAAAAGAAAAAATTGGAATACAATGCATCTTATAAAAAATGTTCAGTATCTCATCAATTGAAAGTTTGGTGATTACGATCCAAATTGAAAATCATCATTCCTTAGAATCTAGTTCTGATAGATTTTATGAGGAACGAATGACATTTTGCCAAATGCCAAGGGCACCCAGGAATAGCTACATGAATGAAGGATTCCAAACATCATTTGTTTGGATGTTCCAAAAACAGAAAGAGAGAGTTTTATTTAAGGCGGATGAGACCTGCAAGACGTCCTCTTATGTCCTGATGGATAAGTGACAACCAACGACAGGCTATGGTAGCCGCTGCCAATAATAAATAAAAAAAAACAAGAATTAGATGATATAACAAATGAAAGAAGTGAAAGTCACACATCTCAATCTCAAAGAACAATGTATAATCTCAACCATAGAGGCCAAATTTTCATATATATCCATTAAGGTGTAAACATCAACTAAACATGGGTAGACAGAACTAAAACTCACCTTTAACTGAAAGAGAACTAATGTTGTCATGGTTGGCAGAAAATTCCTCTTTGGAGCCACAGTTGGTATCTTCTGTAACAGTATTCACAGCTGATGACAACTTCAGTGCTAGTGGATCGGCTTCATGTAGCAACACATCACTTGTTCGCTCATCATAATGTCTGAAATCTCGAAGTCTCTTCAAACCCCCCTTGGTATTAGACTCTTCATGGCCAATGTTCTTGTTCTCGATTTGATCATCAAGCCGTTCAGATGTCACCACGTTGTCAATGATAGAACGGACCTGTTTCGTGTTCCGAACATGGTAGATGATTCCCGGATTCAGCCCTGCAAGCAGGCCACTTGGAGCAGCAATGTTCATAAGCTTTTTAGTTTGTTCATGCATTCCATTCTTGGCTTTCTTCTTAGGTGCGCCATTTTTGTTTCGCCTTAGGGTCTCCCACTGCTTGGGTGTTGGTACACCGCCATGTGGTGTTGAAAGAAACCCATTTCTTTTAATTTCTTCCCACATCTTCATTGGTTCTCTGCATTCCTCCAATGGACCCGTAGTGCTTGAACACTCTGAAGCATCTCTAGATTTCACATTGCATCCTAACTTCTTGTAAGGGTAAAAAGGATTATGATCGGCCATGTTGGAGTTGTCTGCATCATTGATATCTAGGCCAAGACTGATAAAAGTTTTGCCTGTATGTGTTGATGATTCACCATGTTCTTTAACAGGTGCAGGCATTGCATCATGGATTGAGCTGTTGAGGCCTTCGATGCTGTCTGTGATGCTCAAACTCAAATTAGTGTCAGCAACATCAAGAGATTGAGTGTCCCCAGTGAATTTTATACTGTGATGTCCACTTGAAAACTTCAATGCAGATGCGTCTGTAATTTGTGAAGACTCCTCTTCTTCGTCTGTATGTGAACCATCAGAGACTTCTATAGAAGAATTGTCATCTGAATGAATGGTTGTGTCTCCTGGACCATGAAATTTAAGTCAGAATTTGAACTCAAAAGTGAGAATCTGACAATCATATGCGAAGCTAATGGCAACAAAAAACACAAGTTCTTTTGCTCATACACCAACAGAAATTAGGAGAAAAGAATGTAAATCAGCATTGAATGACTATGGATTCACATGAAAACAACTAAGTCATCTAAACATGTGAATATGAATCTTCATAAAGTGCTGATACAAAAATTACTGTTAAACATTAAAAAAATATAAGAATGCTTGGTATGATAAATCAAACATTTAAATTATGCCCTATGGATGGAAGACATACTGCTTTAGCAGGCATCCTTGTTGAAGATCAGATGTTTCATGTGATTGCTTTCAAAGCAAATGATCCTTTCCAAGGTGAATCAGAATAAATGGTCAACTGATGGCAATGTGCTATAAAAGCTATATGGAATGGTAGAGGCATCTTTGGTACATGTTTTCCTTGTGACAAATTGGTGACGACTGGTTGAATGCACAAGGCAATTATGAGGATGCAGAAGCTATGAGGGATGAGTGCTGGAAGAGGGAAAAAAATAAAGGGGGTCACTCAAAAAAGCTAAATTTATGGCTTTTGTTCCACATACAGTAGGTTGCTGTATTTAACTTATGCATGATGAGAGTGAGTTTTCAAGGATAAGATGGTCTACGTATAGAACATTTGGGCAAGAATTTTACTCGTGCTTGGGTGAAGTTTATTTTGGGGTGAACTCGATTTCTGTTGCAAAAGTAGATCTTGAAATTGAACCAGGGAAGTAATAAAAACAAAAACACGAGATGAGTTTTACGTGGCTCAACAAAAGAATGTCTATGTCCACAGAGGAAAGACAGAATTTTTCTTCAATTTTCTAGATTACGGACTTCGTGGAGGAAAACTACAGCCTTCAACTCTCTCTCTCAAAACCCAGGGTCAACCATATATCACCTCTCTCAATGGTATGAAACATTCATACTAAAAAAAGAGTATAATATAACCCAAGAACATTACCATACACACCCCACATAGCACATCAATTACAGACATTACATGTGATATTACACATGTACAATAATATGTAATTGTAAAAGACCTCCTCTGTGTAAGGTTCTTCCTTAGCATCCAATCATCAGAATGCAAAACAACTAACCAACAAATTCTACATTATAGAGGAAACTTAAAAATGGGGGTAGGGTGTTTCTTAATGTTACTTTAGAGATTCGTTTTTCTTTTCTTTTAATTTATATTTCTCTTCTTTTATCTTTTTGTTTTTTTTAATAAAGAGTTTCCCCATTTCCATTGTTTCAATTGATTTAATCGAATCGAAGGAGTCCAAATTTTATATATTAAGAAAACTATGGCATAAGATAATTCACTTATTCACTTGAGCAATTTCACTTTAAAGATGGAGTTTTTTTTATTTTATTTTATGAAACAGCAAATAATTTAGAATTTTCAAATTATATATTCTCAAAAAAAAAAATGAAACTTTTTCAAAATGTCTATTTTTCTTCAGAATCACTACAGAACTTCACAATAAAAACAAAAAAAAATCAATGAAAATAAAAACCCACCATTGGAACAGATCCCCCTTGTGAGATCCTCAGTCTGGATCCCATTCTGCACAACTTCCGATGCTTCACAATTCTGATTCTTCCCCTAAAGAAAAAAAAAAAAACACATCACAGTCAGTATATCATGAATCCCCAAAAATAAAAACAGAGAAGAAATAAAAACCTTCATTGGGGACCAAACAGAGACTGGTGGCGAATCATCCATTGGAGAAAACGACCTAGATCAAAAGATCCGATTTTGATGAAAAGGAGATTGGGTTTTTTTGAGGATTCCGATTTAGGTTTCGAAAAATTGTTTTTTTTTTTTTTTTGTGAAAGTTAGATTTGAATGATTTGTTTTTATAGTTCTTCTTCGCATACAAAATAGATTCGTGAAAATCAAAACAACAAGATCCGATTTGACTATCGTTACTCCCAAAATCTATTATCGTGAGCCCTTTTTTTTTATCGGTTTCGTCATTTTATTTTGGGCAAAATCCATATTACCCCCTGTAATCTGTCCAATATCCATATGACCCCTGACGTTTGCAAGAATCCAAAAATACCCCTATAAACATATATGAAAATCTAAATACTCCTTTCAGTTAAAATTTCATTAACAAAATTGGAATATTCATAGAATATTCTGTTATTTAAACCTATGTTTGAAAAAATGTATTCTATTTACCCCCTACATTATGTGAAAATTTTTAAAAATCCATAAAATGACTATTATACCCCTCCTGCATATAAATCCACCTCCTCCAACATTGGATCATTCATATTAAACATTCACTAGAAAATCAAAATCCACATATCAAAAAAATAAAATAAATCTATTGTTTAAAGTGCTTCACAATAATCAAACATTTTTATTCATAGAAAGTTACTTCATCAAGTCAAAATCACAAAAATCAAAACCCACCATTTTACAATAATGAAAGTTGTTTCACAAGAATCAAAATCCACTTTGTTATCTCCGTCGTTAATAAATTCACCTTCACGAACCCGAACATCTTTGGCCACGGCTTCGCGATCGCTAGATATAAGTATCCTATCTTTCTCTTGAACTAATTCCAATTCAGCGGTTTATCATCTATGATGGGCTTTGGGTCAACTTCTTCGTCTTCATGTTTAGCCGAATCTCAAAAAGCACGTTTCGCAGCGACTCGTCAGATATCCATGACACCCAAGGGGACATCAATAAAGTCTTAAAATCACAGAAAATATATCCAAACCCTAGATGAAATTTTGTAGAGATAAATAAAGTTTACATGAACTATATGGGGGTAAAACAATAACTTTCAATGTTGCGTTAAAATTTGGTTAACTTTTGGTTAATTTAACTGACTGAAGGGGTTATGTAGATTTTCATTGTGTTTGTAGGGGGTATATGGATTTTCGTAGAAGTCAGGGGGTTCTATGGATATCATGCAGATTAGAGGGGGTTACATGGATTTTTCCTTTTATTTTAAAGCGATTCGATTTGGGTTATCTGAAGTTGGCGTGACAATAGTGGACATTTTGGAGGGAAATTTGAAAGTGGGAATTGGTGGGTTTTGGAGGGAATCACGAGGTTGGATTTGTGTGATCACATCGTGAGATCGTAACCGTTGAACATGGTCTTAAAAACTCATTTGACTGACACGTGTGGTTTTCTTGTGTGTGTGTATGAGAGTGAGAGAGGGGGGTGGGGGTACTTGGAATGAAATATGAAGAATGAACCATTTGCTCACTAAGGGTGCGTTTGGTTGCGCGATTGCAAAACTGATTCCGCAGGAATCTGCGATTGCAAACCTGATTCTGCAGGAAGCTCACTTTCTCAGCTTTTTGAAATCGCAGCTTTTGAGCACTATTTGCCTGCAATCGCTGGGTTTAAAACTGCGATTACAAAACTGTTTGGTTGCGCGATTGCAAACGCAGCTTCCTGTAATCGCAATCGCAGCGCAATCGTGCAACCAAACGCACCCTAAATAACATCTATTCTATTATTATACTAAGGGTCTGTTTGAAAACAGAGACTAAAAATTAATTATTAGAATAAAGCTACTTTTTAAGATGATTTTGATCTTGACTTTTGTAGTTTTGTTGAGATTTTTTTTAACTCAAGAATCAATATTTGAAAGAAGTTTATATTTGACAGAGAAAGTTGTTTTTCAATTTAAAAAATCGATTCTAACCCAAAAAGCAATATTTCTGACCTTTTCAAAACACAAATTTCTTGACAAAAATTAAAGAGAATCTAGCTTCCGATCCTGAATTAATTCGCCCCATTTGGATGCACGATTTAAGTTTTTCAACTTTTCAAAAAGCGGAATACGCCCCAACTGCGTAACCAAACGAACCGTAAGCGATAGTATTTAAGTTTTCAAGTCCGTACTTTTGTAACATTTTTATTTTTTGAATTTATCCATATTGATTAATTATATTTGATTTTAGATTGCTAAGAATGAAAAAATATTTTTATTTATTTTGATAAGGATAAAAAAATATAACTATTTATATATCTATATATATATATGAATTGCGTAATATCATATTCATATCCACCAAATTAATTTTGACATTTTTAATGATTTTTTAGAGATATATTGAACGAATAGTGATGATCGAGCCACATCATCATATTTATTTATTTTTATTATTTTTAATAGATTTAGATTAAGATAATCATGAAATGTAAGTAATAAATAGCTAATTTCATATCAAATATGAATTGTAATAGTTGATCTCAATTTTCATTGTGAAGTATTCAATTTTGGAAAAAATTTATTTCGTAATAGTAAGTATATATCGAAAAGCTCTTTCCAATTAGATATTGATCACCAAATCGGAGTTATAATTAAAAAGTTGTGAATTTTTAAATAATTTTGAGAATATTTTAATTATTCATATTTTTTGTATTTATGTAAGCATTGGTATCATGCATATCCACTTAATCTTAATGATTTTCTTTTATATATACCCCTAAAAATCATATTTTAGCAAAATATCCCTCGTGATTTGTTATTTTCAATTATCCTATTTAAAAGGGTTTAAATTGTACATGAACTTTATTTTTTTTATCCATTCAAGCAATATTGTTGGTTTTAAATTTTCAAATGGGATATTTTTAAAATATGAGGTTGGTTGAGGGGTTATATATACAAAAATTACATTTTCTATTGTATGACTGGATCATATCTCTTTTAGGTGTAATTTTATAATAAATTCTACAAATAATTTATTTAATCATTATTTCATTATAAAACTAAGTATATATAACATGATATACATCGTATAAAAATTAATTGAAAAAAATGCATTAGTTGTGAGCATAATTTTTTTATTTACACGCACAGCGTGTGTGGGGAAGACAGATATATAAATGGATTGTTTGTTGGCAGAGGGACTAAAAATAAAATAGGTTGTTTAAAGTTGGAGACTTAAAAAGAAATATATATACAAAAATAGATATCGATTATTAAATAGCATAGTTTACAAGGATTTATAAATAAAAACTCTTTATTATGACATTGTTATGGCTATCTCCGATTCTATATCCAAATTAGTACCTAAATTTAAAATTTAGTATAATCATTAAAAGAATTTCTCCAATCATTTACTCATGCTCGTATAAAATTAAACTTTTACTCAAAATTTTACCCAAATCAAGGGTGATCAAATATTTACTTAAATTTTCAATTCAACTCCACATTGTTTTTAAATATTTAAGTAAAATACAAAGTGATGATTAGAGACACCATATCAAATACAATTTTTACTCAAATTTTTAGTAAAATTTGGATATAGGTTTGAGTAAGAACTGTAGATGGAGACACCATATCAAATACAATTTTTATTCAAATTTTTAGTAAAATTTGGATATAGATTTGAGTAAGGACCGTAGATGGTCTTACTTTTTTTATTTTTTTCTCAAATTATATTTTTTATATCAATAATAATTCCCAGACCCCAACTTCACATGTCCCATGATGTGGCAATAAGACATTGTCTATTATGCCCTTTATTTGATAACTACCTCAATATGAATCCCTATGGTCGTGGAATACCATTTAATTCTGATAATTCTATATTTCTTCACCATTAATTGATTCTTAAAATCATACAACATTAATCATTGTTTGAATTTTGGAATTGATTTTTTTTTTATGAAGAACACGTGACAGCAAATTGAAAATTTTATTTTCGAGGTTTTAGAATGCAAGAAATCGTTTTTTTTATTTAGATCTCACCTCAACGTCTCTCAGAATAGGTTTGACATTATCAGATTCGTAATCGAATTGTGTTTTACCTTTTGTTTTAAATGTTTAAACACAAATTTTTTTTTATGCATTAAATGTCATTTTTCACAGTTTGATTTATTTTTGTCTCAGTATCTAAATGTATCATTCGATATTGTTACATTTTATATATGGGTAATTTGTTTGATGCTACTACTATATTGTTGACAATGTAAATAATTTTTTTTAAATCTGTGTTATTTTTGTTACATTCGTAAATGCAACAGTCAACCGCATGCATGTATTGATTTATATTTGTTACATTCAAAAATGTAACAGTCAACTACATGTAAATTGCATGGAATGCAAAACATTTAGGTAAATGTAATTGTAATTGTAATGTTGCATTTATGTAAATGTAACCGTTTTAATGAATCAAACAGTTCATGTAATATTTGTTAAATGTAACTCACAAAAAAAAAGTTTGATATTTTCATAAATGTAACAGACTATTGAAGAGAGAATCTGTTTTAAAATTGTTTAAACATTATATGGAATGTGAAACAGTTTTGTAAATGTAGCTGTTATGTTGCATTTATGTAAATATAACAGTGTTTATGTAAATATAACAAATAATTTTAAAGGATGTAAACAATTAGAAAATATAATTGCATTTTCAGAGATGGTTTATTTATTTAAATTGAAAAAAAATATTTGTCAAATGTTATAATGTTTAGTTAATAACATTCTTTAAAAAAATGTATATAGTACGAATGTAATATTTTTAGAAAAAGAGTAGCCGTTTGAAGGATTTTGACAAAAAAATAATTTAGATAAGTTTTGGTGTAATTTAGGTAGGATTTGGGTGTAACAAAAATAGAAAATTCATTTACTAGGTAAAAATTTTAAAATTCAAATTTTAAAATACATAAATTTTAGTGTAACCGTTTAAAATTAGTAACTGATTAGACAAAAAGGGAGGATTTGGGTTAATGAGACATATTTTGAATGAAAGATAGATTTGTATTTTGTCATTTTACTTTTTGTAAAGTTAACAAGCCACCAATGAGATGGTGATACCTCATGAGACTTGTGAGTGAAACTTATATTTGGGGCCTAGATATCATGACTCTTTTTATATATAAAAAATGATGGATATATTTATACAAATTAAATATATATTTTTAACGTATTTTATAGTTGGATTATATACTAAGTTAGTGGAATAAAAGTAAAGAAAACATCATTCAAAATAACATCACTAAAACAACCCTCGGCCAATACAAGAAAAAAGCTAAGAATCCAGCGACACTGGTAGAGATCGTGGAATATCGTTGTTTAATTAGTGACACAACCACAGGTATTGTAAAACTAAGTGTATCTAAACCTGACAATTATCTGAAAAAATCTTTATCATATCCAAAAATTAAGAAAATACACGATATCTGAAAAATTCATACCCGTATATGAAAATATTATCCGTATCAAAATTTTTTCAGAT
This sequence comes from Acorus calamus, assembly GCA_030737845.1. Taxonomy (NCBI): domain Eukaryota; kingdom Viridiplantae; phylum Streptophyta; class Magnoliopsida; order Acorales; family Acoraceae; genus Acorus; species Acorus calamus. The sequence goes on along the minus strand of CM060878.1, from coordinate 26,825,581 downwards.
CAGATACTGTAACACCTGTGCATTTTCACTTATTTATATATTTGATTTAAATATATAAATATGATATTTGAATTAAAATTAGTGTGTTTTGTGTGTTTTTAAGTTTTGGCCGATTTAATGTATCTTTATGGGTCCATTTCAGTTTATAATTTTAAATATTATTTGTTAATGTTAAATTTTTTATATATTTTGTTTTGAAGATTTTCAAGATCTTAAATGATTATTTATAAACTTTTGATCTCAAAAGATTAAATTTTGAAATTTCATTTTATTGATTTTCAGGGACAATCTTGAAATTTTATTATATACTGCAGGGACCTATCTGTAATTCAGATAGAGACCTATTTGTAAATCAGGAAAATTCCATAGGCCATTGTATAATGTTTCCACGCCTCCGTTTATGTGATAATTTTCTAATCAATGTTTTTCACACCTAAAATATGTATATCTTACATAACTGTATTGCAATTAATACTGTATATTTGATTCGATTTGTTTTATTAGATATATGAGATAATGAATATAAAATTTATGATTTCCTTAATTGTCCCCTTATCATTTTGACTTTTCATATATTCTCTTTTCTTTATCAATATTCTTTCAAATCTTTCCAACAACCATTTTTTTTTTAAATTTAAATTTGAAATCAAATGAGAACATTAGTTATCTAAATATGTATGTATGAGAGAGAGAGAGATCATCCGTGCCGTGAGGAAGTGTGGGAGAAACCGAGAGAGAAAAAAAAGGTATTTAATCTTTTCTTTTTATCGTTTGATTTTTTTATTATTTATTAGATCCATGTTTAGGTATTTGGATTTTTGGGTTTTTAATAAAATTAGGATTTTGATTTGTTTTAAGGATTAAAAATATTTTTATGGGATTTTGAGTTTTTGATATAATTAGAGTTTTGATAGATATATATGTTATGTTATTAGATTTTTTTTTTAAGTTGTTAAAAAAAAACTAGGGTTTTGATCCATTATTTATTATGGTTAGATCTATATTAGGTTTTTGAATTTTTGAGTCTTCATAAACTTAGGGTTTCGATTTATTATTTATTTTAAAGATTAGATCTATGTTTAGATTTTTAAAATATAAGTTTTTAATAATACTAGGGTTATGATTTATGCGTATACTTAATAAGCTTTATTTATTTTCGATTTTTACTAATTAATAGTTTATTTTTATAGAAAAAGGTGTTTTCATATTATTTCATGAATTTTCATTATTTTATTATTATTTTGAATTTTTGGAATTTTATCTTTTCTATTTTGTTTTTTCTGATTTCGTCTTTTAGTGTCTGGTTTTAATGTAAATAGGTTTTTGATCTTCTTCTTAGGTTGTAGTATATATGGATGAATTTAGATTGTTGGGTATTTATACCTATTAATTATGGATGCGTAATTAGGTCTTGGGCTTAGGCTTAAATTATAGATTTTAATTAATAATTTATTTGGTTTATCTAGGTTGTAATTTTTGTTGTGGGCTTCATTTTCCGGACCTAGAGTCCATTCGAGGTGAGTAGGCCTATCGATTTATTTTATGTGAATTTTTCTCTATATTGTTGAATTTCATGTATTAATTATATTTGTGTGATATTATGTGATATCCATACATTTATATTATGATTATTTTGCATGATTTGGATATTTTTACATATTAATCAAATTGCATTTCTTACTGAATAAAGTTGCATAATTTAATTCATTCGTCATGTTATTTAAAATATCATGAATTATGCTATTCATGTTTTAAGAATTAACATGATACATTTTCTGATGCTTATGTTTTTGAAATAATACTTGGATTAAAGATTTGTATTTCGAGACTTTTGAAAAAATTTAGGACTAGTGGAGACAACATAGTCCTAGAAGATTTTATAAAAATGCACATCATGACATTTTTGTGGAATAAATGCCCCTGTTATATTTCACCTTTGGGGAGGAAGGTCTAGGAGTCGAAGAGACCTAAGATCGGTGAGGGGTGTGATAAAGCATTCCTTGCAGCGGCAGATTCCTTTGTTTGGATTCTGCAGCAACCGGGGCATCCTGTGTTGGTGTTCTCATAGTGATGACAGCGGCGATTCATCAGCGTTTTCTAGATCCGATGTCTCCTCGAGGGAGCTTTTTGAGCGATTTAGTCGCTTGGGGCTTTGCACACCTATTTTGGGAGAACGGTTCTTCCGATTGAGCATCCTATCTGGTCATATCATTTAAGCTGCATAATTTTTATTTCGTGGGCCAAGGATTGAGCCACGTGATTGCATAAAAATAAATTTTTAAGTTCATGATTTTAAATTGATTTAATAAAATAAAATATTTATTAAAAGAAATTCTGATTTTTTATATAACTTATTTTTATATATATAACTGTCACGTGAAGTAATTTGTCAATGAGCTTATTCACTGAGTTAATCGCTCACCATTTTCGATATGGACTGATTGTTTCATAATCAGGTATCGCATATTATGAGGATTAAGATGAAATTTGAACTTTTTGCGTCTTTTAGAAATTTCTTCGAGGTAGCTGTTCGAGGATAAATTATAGTCGTGATCGACTATTTGGGTTTGTTCAGTTTAGATGGCTCCCGCAGGGGTGGTTTATTGTGTATTTTCTTTTATGTATCTTGTTTCCGTAAAATTATGATATTTTATAAGACCATTGGTGATTTAAAATCATTGGATATTATTTATTTTATTATCATCGGTTTTATTATATTTATATTTAATTGGTATCATTTAAAAAAAATGAGTTCAAATTTTTGTCTTCTATATGTATCAATTGTAGTAGAGACCTATTTACCGTCTGATCAACGGTTAGGTAAATGTAGGGCGTTATAGATACAGATATGCGTGTATCCGATCTGAAAAATATATGTATTAAAAAATATCAAACATCCGATCTGAATCCATATTCGTATTGAAAAATTTATAAAATACCCGATATCTGAAAAATTCATATCCGTATCTGAAAAAATTATCCGTATCAAAAAATTTTCAGATCTGACACAGATATGCTTGTATCCGATCCGAAAAATATTTATATTAAAAAATATTATTGTTATTATATTATATATTTATATTGTTAGGATTAGTATGAATTTTTATTTTTATTTTTACTCAAATGCATGTAATGTTTTATTTATATATTTATAATTTTATGTTTTGTATTAGGAAATTATTAAATTTTTTTTTACATATGATAAATATTAGATATATGATTTTTATTTTTGCATATTTGATCTTTGGATATTTTAATTATTCTCTATTAAATTTAAATTTTTGGATATTTCAAATAATTATCCGTATCCGAATCCAGATTTTTGGATTAGATACGTATACTTACATTCAATATCAGTCAGATATCAAACACATATATTTTTTTGGATATCTAGTTCGAATACAGATATGAATATGGCTTATCTGATCCATATCTGTCCAATTGACAGGCATAAGTGTATCACCTTTTGTTTTATTTCATTTTCAATATATGAAGATGATACTAACACCACTACATGTGCACTTTCAATCAATAAACACATACTAAATTCATCATATAGCATAATAAAATAGCACAATAAGAAGGATTTAAATAAGAAGAGATAACATGAGAAGGATTGGTATTATGTAAATTCACTTTTCTAGGGGATGGAGCTTGATGGGAAGGCCCTTGCTCGGGTAAGGTGTGGGGTTCCTGGTGATAGGCTCATCTGGGACCATCTCCGACCACTTGTAGTTGACGATCAGGTGATGGAGAATGAGCAACACCTCAATGCGGGCGAACTCATTACCAGGGCAGACGTGTGGCCCCGCGCCAAAGGGGATGTATGAGAACGGAGGAAACGATTTCGATGGACCCATGAATCGGGACGGGTCAAACCGTTCAGGGTCCGGGAAGTTGTTCTTGTCCGTGTGTGTCACATTGGCCAACCAACACACCTGTGACATAAATCCAGAACTTGCATGAAGTCTAAAATTATCATAATATCACGTGTAACACATATGAGGTTTATGCATGTCAATCTTCATTAATGAAACCACAAGTCAACACTTCCTTAGCTGTCAGTCAGTCTCCAATGAGGAACTGATAGGTGTGGATTCCTAACTCTCTTGAAAAGTCTTTTTCCAAATCTAATGTGATGTAATGGAGACCACAAATTATGAACATATGATTGTGATCTATACCTGCCACCCTTTGGGGATGTCAAAGCCACCAAAAGAAGTATCTTTCACAACCTTTTTGAAGCTTCCAAACACCGGAGGGTTCATCCTCATGAGCTCCTGAGCCACGCTCCATGTATACTTCATCTTTTGTAGGTCATTCCATGTTAACTTATCATCCTCCACTCCTTCCCTCTCCTTCAAAATTGCTTCTTGTTCTATAATTATCATAATTTGTGAGAAAATTATTGTTCCAATAATTACAAAAAAAAAAACCCATCAAGCAATCACAATCTAAATTAGATAAAAGAAAATTGAATTAAACGTGATATCTGATTAAGGTTAATTAGATCCCATCCGATGTAGTCAGTTTAACACTTGTGATAAAAATCATCATAATCCAAAGTTGTCACACAAGTTGTGACAAGATACCAACCTTCAATTATGCCATTGCGCACAACGTGGTTCCTTGCGATGAGCCTCAACAACATGCTCAGGAGGGACATGATCGTGTCGTGGCTACCAATCATCAACGAGATGAGATTGTCTATCAGTACATCATCCCCAATGTCTTTGCCGTTCTCATCTCTCAGATTCACGAAAGACGAGATCATGTCATCCTTTAAGCTGACCCTACCTTCCATGACCTCCTTCCTCCTCTTCCTGATGAGATTGGATAACCGATTGCAGATCCTTTCGCGGGCTCTTATCGCGCGGCGGAGAGGAGTCATTGGAAGGTTAAAGGGAAGGCTCAACAATCCTCTGATAGTTGTAGTAAAATCTTCCAATAGCAGGTCCTGTTCACTTCCAGGAGGGATTGCAAACAACAAAGCACAGGTGACCCTGAATGCTAATCTCTTCAGTAGCTTCACAGCTTTCACTGTTTCCTTCCCTCCAAGCTCCTGCATCACATGTGAAATTGTGAATGTTGGACTACTAATATACGTTTATATGTGGTACAACTCTTAAATTATAGATGCCAATTTACAAAAAAAAACATTAGTTTTTAATAACTTTTCAGAGATATATATTATACATAAGGTATAATTTTTTAGTCCTTTTTTATGTAAGAAAATTTTAAAATGCACTTTTTTTTTCTTCTGGTGATTCGTTTCTCAGTTCCTAAATGGCTAAATGTAACATGACATCACAACTGGAATGAGATAGAAAGATGGGAGTTTAAACATTTAATACTCTCTTTCTAGAATTATATATTTGGATTAAACTTTATCAAAAAGATTGATTCATCTCTCAAACTCTTAAATCAAGCATATATTTTATTTATAAAATCAGATCGGGGTAAAAAAGAAATTTCAATTAAATTAGAGTTATTTTAAACTTAACCCAACTATAGTCCACGTGGGGACAACTCTTAGATTTTTTTTAATATAAAAATAGATGGTTTAATTCATTGCTATATTAGGAAAAATTGTAATTAGTTACTGCTTGCAAAAAAAAAAAAAAAATTTATACTTTTGAAAAATGTTAGACAAGCCCCATTCGCCTCCTACTGGTCGGGTTCGGTCGCGTTTCACGGGTGGGACATCCAGCTACGATGACGTCGCCTTTCAGAGGTGAAAACAAATCAGTTGGTAATATTGGTGGAGCGCATCTTGTCATGGAGAGGCTCTTTCGGGTAGGAGAGCGACTGCTTGACGTGGGGGCCGAGGCCGACATCAGGTTTCTCGGTCAAAACCTCCTACCGGTGGAGAAGAAGGGCTCGGCCCATGGGACAACACATGGCCCCAAAGTTTCTGACAAATTTGGCGGCCTCAGATACCTCTCAAGATCGAAGTATTTATGTGGCAATTGTACCAAGAGTGCCTTCTCACAAAAGTCTACCGAGCGAAGTGGAGACCATTCGAGCCGACCGACTGTGCTCTCTACGGGGAGGAACCTGAGACGGTAGCTCACCTCTTCTGTCAATGTCGGGTGTCCAGATAGCTATGGAACGTGCTGGGTGCAGCCACGACATGGAGACCTTCTTTCCAGCCGGACACATCAAGACTCGCGAACTCCGTGGTGCAATCGATCATACTGGTGGTTGCATGGGCCATTTGGAGGACTAAAAACGAGGCGATATTCAAAAACTCCAGGGTCTACGTGAAAAATATGTGGAAAATGGTGGTGCCTTCTGTGTCTGACTGGGGGCGTGGCATCACCGGGGCAAGGGGGATCGTATTCTCTCGAAGCAGAATAGTCATCATAGGTTAAGTAGAGGGTCGGGGAGTGGGGGGTTGCGTGGCCACTGTGATGACATTAGACAATCCGTCTAATGCATCGTTACCTCTTCACCCCACATTCATTATCGACATCTCTTATCTTTGTATTTTTGTTTTCTTCTTCCTTTAATTACTTCTCTCTTCTTCTCACCACCTTTCAGACTTGTAACTCACTTGTAATACAAGTGTTGGTAGCAAGATATACCTTTCTCTTAAAAAAAATGCATGCACATGTTTTAATTTTATTTTAAAATAATATATTTCATTTAATGAGATAGATATTATTATAAAAAATAAAATATATAATTCAATGAATCTTATAGACTCATTTATAGAAAATGTGAAGAAATTTAACAAGGTATATAATTTAGTAGACTCGGTCATTACTTCAAGGACTCATTATTATCAAGCAATTTTTAATTTACTTGAATTATATATAATACAATTATATTATTTTGTAAGTATATTTTTATTTTATTCTAAGCTATTGGCCTTCCAGCTATGCCTGTCAACAGGTCATGGGTCAACGAGGTTCCGACCTGATAAATGGTGTAAATACTCGATCCGAAGAACTCGACAATTAGAATGGGTCAGGTCTGGGTCTACCCCGACCCAATCATATGGACCTATTTGACCCAACCTAAGTAGTATGTGATTTTTATTATATTTACGATCCAATCCAACACCCATGATCTAACCCAATATTTATAACTAAATATTGAATAATAATTTAAAATTTTAAGCATTTAAAATATTTTAACAACCTTTTGACTTCGCGTAAAAGCATAATAATCCAAATCATATTCCAAATGTTCCCTCATAAATATTAAAAAATTAAAATAGTGAAGAACTATTTATAATACACTGGACTCTATTGAAAAAAATAAATGAAGTCGTTGTAGGCCTTAAGAAGTTCTTCGACCACTCTTTGTCTAACCTACGCCTGTTAATGGGTTAGCCTGAGAACCGATATGAACCTGACAATCACATGGGTTGGGTCCGGGTCCACCCCGTCCCGGGCCCGACCTATTGACAAGCCTATTTCCAGCCCCCTTGTTTAATAAAGGATTCAAGTATAATTAGTTCATAATGAAACTTGTGAAATTCGAGAAGAAAAAAAAAAGAAACACATCAGGAAGTTCAAATTTTTTTTTTATTTAAAACAAATAATTAAACAACACTTGATGGACCTTGATGGACAATTTAACTAGATGCTAAGATAGTTAAGATAGTTATGTCACAAAACAATTTATCCAAATTGTTTCATTTCACTTTAAAAGAAATTAAGAATCATTGTGATCAACCAAAATTAAACTTGCACTAACAAAATAAAATAAAATAAGGGAAGATCAAGAGCGCACCAGAGATAACTGTTGTTTCACTAACAAATCCATCTCTCCGACGTATTTCCGGAGCATCTCTGGCCCGAGGAAGCTTGACACCGCTCCCCTCATCAACTTATGCAAGTTTCCACTGAGCTCCAACATAGTGTGCTTCCCCAAGATGGTCACAATCGTCTTTGGATGGTTGATCATGATCGAATTATCATTTGAATGGAAAACAAACCGATTACCTGTTGCGCTCACTATGAACACGGTGGGACAACCTAAAACTGATGTTTTGAAAACCGAACCGTACTTGGTGACCCTTTTGGATATCCATTCTTGAGCCTTGTCGCGCTTTAGAGCCCTCAAGAAGCCGATTGTCTCTCCGATGAATGGAAGCCCTAGAGATCCCGGAGGGACTAGTAGTACCTTGTGTTGGGAGTGTGAGGGGGGTTTGAATTTGAGACATGTGAATATTAGGGTTGATGTTACTATGATTAATGTGAGTGCAAGAAGTACTGGTTGGTCTACTAGGGATGTTAGGCCGTGGGCAGGCATGGCTGATCTATGATGAATGTGCCTGGATAAAATGTTTATGGATGAAGAGATGGTTTCAAGCAGAAACTTAGTTATAGAGAGAGATTCTTTGATTTTTTTATTATTATTTTTTTAATTTTGTAAGTGAAGGCATTGTTTGTGGCTAGAAAGCACTGATGCATCACCACCACACATTTAGTATGCCATCATCTAAAGTACCTAAAGGCCCCGTTTGACCACTGTCAAACAAATTTTGCTTTTGTAAGATCAGTTTTTAGGTGATCAGGTTTAAACGGGTATTTTTAAACTTTAATTTTCGGTTTCAAATCTCGGTTCTTATGTTTTTAATTAATGCCAACATAAAAATTTGGTTGAGGATATTAACTCGCTCATAATCTATTATTTTAATCAATGTAGAGTATAATTGTTTTAAAAAAATATGTTCTAACTAAGCCTGTCAATCGGATAGATACTGATTGAATAGGTTAATATCTATATTCTAGCTTTCGGATTCAGATATATGGATATTAATTTTCGGATTCAGATATATTCGGATTCGGATTGCATACAAATCTTTTTCAGATACAGATATCTACCAATTAAAGAGAAAACACAGTTTTTCATTCATGGAGTCTTGCTAGGAAAATCCTGCTCATAAGGTCCTGCTTGGGAAGTACCTTCTCACCTGAGCAGGACAGCTCGAATCGCGGTCTCCCTGTCAAAAGTACTATTTCCAGGAAAGACCAAAGGCGACCAAACCAACAATGGTTCAAGGGGTGATATGGGCTAACCAACTGGAATAACCATCTCTACAGAACATGATCGTTAAAGCGCCCCCCACGTCCAACTAACATGACTTGGGTTCGAATCTAGTCCTGATCGTAGGGGAAGGAGGATCACTAGCACTGCAGAGCAGGATCATAGCTGCTCTTTCCGTAGAATTGGTAGTGACATGCCCAGAAAAAAGGTGGTGTTCCTTTTCACTCAGTTGAAAGCTGTGTGGTAAAAAAAACTATCACTAATCTCATTGGTCAAACTTTAAGGACAATGATGTCTTGTTAACTTTGTGTGTACGTGCTTCCCTAACATAAGGCGAACGTGTTCTATTGATGCATTAATGACATTTATTTTAAATCGGACAAGCATATGTTAACCCCCCAACAACAAATACTATACAAATTAAATAATAATGTCATGTGAATTGAGGGATGGATAGATGTGACATTGATGTTGCTTTGTTTAAATTGCTACAGTTAGATGGGTCCTCAGAATTGGACACAAACACTTAATACTTCATTGATTGATAAGTGTCTAAAAGGGTTACAGGAGGTTCGATTTTTTTTTTAACGTATCTAGCTAGTTTGTTGATTGTAAGTAAGAGTTCAAATATATTCGTGAATCGTGAGGATTAAGATATGTTTATTAAAGATAATATATTAATTGGTATTTGTCCAAATCTTAATCCCCTGTAAAACAAAGAGATTTAAAAAAAAAAATGAAGTTTGGGGTGGTAATTTTGGCGTTTAAATAAAAAATAAAATTGAATATATGCCATATATATACATATGCTTGGTTCTTTGCTTATGTATAGTTTGAATGGTAACATAAGTCATTTACCCCTCGTTTGGATAGCGGAATTGAGTTATTCTGCATAGATAACTATGCCAGTATAGATAACAAATCTACAAAAATAAAAGATTTTCTGTTTGATTGTATTTTTTTTTATTCTCATTGGAAAACGTAAGAATAAAGGTTGTGTTGTTTGTTTGATAAAGAATAAAATATAAATAAAGTGTAAAAAAGTTGATTTGACATGTGGGCCCATCGATGTATAAGAGGTGTTGATAGGTGATTTGATGTGATGAGGTGTAAAAAGTTGATCTGACATGTGGGCCCATGGGAATAGATAAGGTGAGTATAGCTTATCCTAGGGGTTGCTTAGAATTGTTATACTCTCTTATACTCGTTTAAACTGGCTTAGTAATACCAAGTTATACCCTTCAAACAAACAACTATTTTTCTTATCCATTCTTATACCACTCTTATACCATCCTTATACTCTCTTATTCCGTTATACAAACGGGGGTTAGAGACTATGCTAGGACGAATAGATTACCATACCACTAGGATAATAAATTTTTAGTTTGGTTGTATTTTTAATTTCTCGTGACGAACATAATAATGAATTTTTATGTCATTTGGTTGATAATGGAAAAGTTGTAGATAAAATGTGAATAAGATGTGGATAAATATTTATAAAAGGTAAAAAAATAATTTAATTTGTAGGCTCTTTGATTTATAGGAAGTGATGGTCAGTGGAACAAATTGAATGGAATAACGAACACAATTTCAAGAGGGATCTGGAATACAAATTTTAATTTTTTCTCACCTATTCTGACATAGTTATACCAATTTATTCTTCCAAACAAACAGCTTTTTTGGTTTATTCTCCCCCTATTTTCCCTCTATTCCACTAGCCAAACTGCCCATTTAGTGTACACAATGAATGATTTGGATGACTTGGAGGTAAGCTTGTCAATCGGACGGTTACGGATTGAATACGCTAATATATATATCCATGTTCTAACTTTTGGATTCATATACAGATATTAATTTTTGGATTCAGATTTCTTCAGATACGAATCAGTTATGGATATTTTTCAGATAATTGACAAGCATGCTTATATATTAACATTAAATTGACTAATCATATTAAAATTAAGATTTTAAAATTTATTCTCTTTTACATATCACACATTGAAATTTTAATAGTAATATAATATATTAAGATTGTGATTAATCATATAAGATAACAATGAACGAATATTAATAATCTACATTATAAATATGAATATATATCTTTTTGTAATATATGTCGTATACAGATTTTTTTTTAGAACAGATACACTAATATCCATATTTGTACTCTGGATCTTCGAGTATAAGATATTTTGATTTTTCGAATACGGATTCAAATTAGATTTAGAACTTTTTTTGATAATTGACATGTTTACTTGGAGGTTTAGATAAAATTTCATTTTTTTAAGAGAAAAATCGAAATGACTCCCTGTAAACTGCATGAAATCTATACCCCTGACTTTTCTTAAAGTTCATATAAACCCCTGAAAATATTTATATAAATTTAAATAGCCCCCTGTGTTAAATTTAGGTTGACAGATTATGATTATTCTGTGAATATTCTGTTGATTAATCTTTGTTTAAAACATATTATACCAAAACTCTTTACAATGTGTTAAAAAGTGATAAATTATATGGAATAACAATTTTACTCCTCTAGATATGGTTTTATAACCTATTCAGAGTAAAATTATCATGTACATATGATTTTTAACAAATTATAGGTGTTTTTTATATATATTGTGTTGGGTTAATATATAAAACATAATATTTACATTATTTTTCATTTGTCAAAGAAAGTTTAACTTAGCCATTTATTCAGATTTGCATATGTGTTTTCTGGAGTTACATGGAGTTTAGGAAAACCTAGGGTTATATGGTCTTGATATATAACACGTACCCCCCACCCCCTTTAATCTGAATGGTAAAATAAACTTGATGTGCCAGCGCGATGCAAATATTGTTGTAGAAGACCCATCACCACCTTAATAGCAGCGATGCTGATGACATGAAATAGACGGTCTATGATTTTAGTGGTGATTATTGTTAGTATTGTTTTTGAGATTATGACTCTGATCGGGTGCATAAAAAAGTCATTTGTACTTGATACTTAATTGATTAAATTAACCCATAAGAATATAAGATTCAACCAGAACACAAAAAAAAAAAAGCGTGCAGATACACTTAATCCTTTTTGTAGCCCGTATTTTATATTATATTCCTTTGTTTTGATTGCTATAGTTAGTAAGTTAGACGAGTGCTCAGGATGGGATTCAACAATTTTTTTTTTTCAAAAGCTAAATTTAAAATTGAGTTTGCAGGAAATTACATTACCACATATTATGAAAAAAATATTTTTTTACATTTATTTGTAGAAATATATTTGCAGCTTTTAATTAAACTGCAGGTTTTATTTTCTGTTTGAAAACAGATTTGAAAAAATCAAATTTCTGTAAACCCATAATCTTCCACATCCAAATGCTCTGTTAATATCTTATTGATAAGTGTTCAAAATTATCTTTCAATCTCATATCTTAACAAGTATTGATGGATCCTCATTGAAGGTTGACAAATATTTTCTTGTACAAAAAAATGTTTTGAGGAATTTAAAATTCAATAGGAAAGAATATTATACTAGAAGAGAAAAAAAATCCTTAATATATTCTTAGAGAAACGCACTATACTAACATTGTGCATCTTAAAATTGCATATTCTGAACTATGCATCTAAAGAAAATATATGATCATACACCACGAGCCATCACATTCAATTTAATTAGCTAAGCATACATGGACCCCCTACAATAATTGTAAAAATTAAAGAAGGTTAGCTGAAGTGTTACCTCTCAAAAGGGATGGATTTGACACTGATCATATTCTTTTGGTTTAGATTGCTCAAACAGTTAGGCACTGAAGACTCATACAGAACTTATTAAAATGAAATCAAAGCAAAAGTGCATAACTGTGGTCCGGTTGATAATCCATGTGACCACTGATGGCCGAAAGGTCAAAATAATAGCGCAACTGTTCAAAAGTTCTATTTCGATAATCTTTATGAGATGGCTACACAAAGCAAAAGACTAGAGCATTTGTACGAGCAATGTTCAGAGCATTTTGATTACCAAGCACACATTTAGAATCAATAATTAGCAGGAATGGCCTCTGCCGCACAGATAATTTTTTTGAATACTATTATACATAACAGAGTCAAACTCCATCAAAGTCTTGAGTCTCTAGTGGATTCTTAGATTATTTCTCATGGATCTAGTCTTAGACCAAACCATATTAATCTTTATTTCTGGTGTGATACGGCTTGTTATAAGACTAGATAGATATGAATTAATATGGGTTCAAAACAGACAATAGGTTGGATCCCATAAGATAGGATTCATGTAATCTAATTTTAGTTATTCAAAATAAGAGCAGAGATGTAGTTTTTTATATTTATGTTAGATATAGATTCTCTAAAATGTTAACCCCCGACAATAAATATACAAATTAAATAATGTTATGTGATTTAATTACACTTAAAAGGGGATGGATAGATGTGATATCGGTGTTCCTTTGTTTAGATTTCTACAGTTAGACGGTTGAACGAGATGGGATTCCCACTCACTTTTATCTTATTAATAGGTGTCTAAAATTATTTCTAAATCTCCCTTGTCTAAAAAATAGGGACTTATAAATAAAAGTACTTGAAATTAATTTCCCGTGATTTAATTTAAAATTCATTAGTAAAAGAATATTATGCGAGAAGAGAAAATGAAACATGAATGTATTCTTATATAAACAAATAATATTAACATTGTGCATCTTTTTCACCCACGCGGGCGGGTTGTGCCCTGTTTTTTCTTATTTTGATATTTTTATTTCTCTCCAGTATTTCTCACTCTCAATTTAGACCTCGCCTCGTTTAATCGAGTTATGGGCCTTGGTTAATTGAGTCGTGAGCCTTAGCTACATGGTACATTTTCATTGAACTCAGAAAAAGATTTCTACACAAATAGTGAGGAATGGATCTTTTCATTGGGCTTTTAGCTAATCTTTTGTATAATTTTCCTATTTACTTATAATCAGGATTTACTTTTGTATCATTTATATTCTCAAGAATTAGATTTGCTTATAGAATGTGTTGAACTCTTCTTTTGACATGTGGAAGACCCATGATATGATATGATATGTTTATTTTTTAATTATGGTTGTTGGTTTTTCTATTTTGATGTATTGGTTATATCATGATCCCTTGTGGATGGTGAAGTCAAATTAATTAACTCTTAATTATAAATGAAAAATTGTCAATGGTGATGATATACTGATCTCTAGGTGAATGATTTAAATTAGTTACTTTGATATTCGAGGATAATCAAGTACCCATAGGAGCAGAGGCAGAATCAAGATTTTATATCAGGGGGTTGACATGAACTTGAAATCTAATAAACCATTTAAATTTTATATAAACCAAATGAGTTTATAATTTCGTATCTAGTAAATTTTATCATAGATGTGTAAAAATACAAAAATAGACAAAATATTAAGTTTTTTTTTCTCCAGAAAATACATTATTGAAGCTGTGTTTACGATCCTTTAGAGAATATAAAATAATCTATTATCGAATCTAGGTCTGTATTTTTAACAAAAATTTTTTTAATGTAAACAATCATAGAATCTACAAGAAAATCATCTTTCATCTTAGTATGAAGTGTTGTTTTAACAATTTTCATAATTGAAAAAAATATAATTGATGCCAAAGCTGATAAAAATACAATAAATAAGTCATTTTGACAAAGATTTGAAAATTTTAAAACCATAATTTTATACAAGAAATCTGGAAACCATGAGGAAATTGGTAATAAGGGAGAATTCCTTTCTCATTTCTATCTTACCATGTGATCAATAAAAATTGAATTACGTCTCTTCAATGTAAGGTAAGTGATAGTTGTGTGCAATGGACAAATAATGGCTGGATTAATTAGCCTATACAAGACAATAATCACAAGCTTGTAGTCGTGTACAAGCTAGTGTGATAGAGGATAAACAACCATGATTAGGGGTAGTAATTAGGGGTAATTATGGCTGAATAATGGTGGGAATAATCACAACAATTACCTAATATTTTTTTAAAAATTGGGGGGTGGGGCTATAGCCCGGCCAAGCCAAGCTGTAGCTCCGCCCCTGCATCGGAGATCTAGTCTTAGGGTGTGTTTGTGCACAATTTCAAAGGAAAAATGAAGGAAAGTGAAAGAATTTAGGTCGAAAAACTGACGGAAAAGAAATTATATTTCTTTAAACCAGTTTTTATGGTGTTTGTGTATGTAATGAAAAGTGATAAAAAATAATAACTGTTGTTTGTGCCCCGTAATGAAAAGTGACATAAAATAAAAAAACTATTGTTTGTATCCATGATGGAAAATGAAATAAAATAAAAATATAGTGATTGCAATATGATATAGAGTGATAGGAAATAATAAAATATAAAATATATTGTTTGGCAGATAATTTAAAAATAATATAAAAGTAATATAAAATCGCAGGCATACAAATTTTTTATTGTATTATAAAATAGAAAAGAAGATCATATTAATAAAAAAACACACACAAGAAGAACCCTTGGCTGATATATTATATGTTCTAGTACTGTTCATATAAACCCAACTTCACTGTTTTTTTTTAATACTTTCAATGGGTTTTCAATTCATTACAACCCTAAATACACAGGTACAGGTATCAATCTGCCTACCAAAAAAAAAACAAAAAAATTAAACTACAAATCTGTTAGGGAAACAAAACCCTAGATCTACTCCACAAATAAAAAAATCACAAAAATAGATCTAAGATCTCAATCCAGATAGGTTAATTAAGAAAAAAACTTATATTTATTCAATGAACAAAAAAAAATCTAAATCCATTTAATAAATCAAATATGAATGAATACAAAAAAAAAATAACAAAGAATCACAAAAAGAGATCTTATGTGAATGTTCTTTGAATTGTTCTTCTTGATGTGGAGAGAATCACACTTTACTTCCCTCACTTCGGGTGCGTTTGGTTGCGCGATTGTAAAACTGATTCTGCAGGAATATGCGATTGCAAAACTGGTTCTGTAGGAAGCTCACTTTCTCAGCTTTTTGAAATCGCAGCTTTTAGACACTATTTGCCTGCAATCGCTGGATTTAAAACTGCGATTGCAAAACTGTTTGGTTGCACGATTATAAACGCAGCTTTCTGCAATCGCAAACACTGCGCAATTGCGCAACCAAACGCACCCAAGTCACTTTACTTCATTTTCCCTCTTTTAGGATGAGAATTTTTTCCCCTCAATCCTAATAAGATAATAAGATAAAAGAGTATAGTGAAAGTGAGGAAAAACTTTTTCTATATGTTTGTTTGACAGATACGACAGTTTTTTTCGTGTTCAAATAAATTTTTTTTTAACTTTCCTTAATTTTTTCTCACTTTTCATGTGGAACACACCCTTAAAATGATGTGAATTTTCTAGTATGAATGGTTTAGATTGAAACAAATCAATACTTAGAATTTAATTAAAAAAATTAAAAGATAAGTAACACAATGATTTGTTTTTATAGTTCTTCTTCGCATACAAAATAGATTTGTGAAAATCAAAACAACAATATCCGATTTGATTACCGTTAATCCCAAAATCTATTGGGTGCCTCTATTTGCACCCCTCAAATTGGGGTGCACACCCCTATGTTTACACACCCATCAAAAATCACTAACATTTTTTAAACACCCCCATATATAAGTAGGCATTTGATTTTCATTGCACACCAACCATTTCAAATGCAACCCCTCTTGAAACGGCAAAAATCCTAAACCTTTACCACCCCTCTCGCCTCTCTTGCCGTGGACACCCCTCACCGATCGCTCTCTTGCTCGTCGTCATCAGCCTCCGCGTGGACGATCTAGCCCAGCAGTCCGTGCTCTCCCCCTTCATCATCATATCTTTTGCACCTCTTTTGATCTTTCTTGTTTTTCCATTGGATATTGATAAGTATGGATTGATCTCATATAAACAAATTTGTGAGTTGTGTATGGATTGATATGTATGGAGTGATTTGTGAGTTGTGTGTTTAACATTTCATGGTTTTTCACAGCGGTTTATGGGCTTAATTGTTGTTTAGAGTTAGATTCATATTAAGGAGTTTGTTTAATGTATTATGTTTATATGTTTGAATGTATATATGAGTTATTTTTGGAATGTTTAAATATTTGAACCACCCAAAAAATTGAAGAATTGGCTCCATCTGCTAGTAATGACACTGCAAGTGTCGAGATATATTAAATCTGTTGACTCTTTTGTTGTCGATGGTCCAAAAAATTAAATGAATATTTAGACAACCTCAACGACACTGAAACTGTCGATATAATATTATTATGTCGATAGTTATTATGTCAATACGCCCAGAAAAAATGTTTGAAGGTAATGGTTGATGCGTCGACCAATCTTGTGTTGAGGTATTCTATTCCACAAGACATCGCTTGTATCGATGAGAGTACCGAACTTTCGATTTCACTAACTATCTATTTCGACACCAGAACAGTCAAATAAGATACATTCACTCGACACTTCAAATGTTGATGTATGTTAAAATGTGTGAAATTATTTATTTTTAAGATATAGATGTTATTTATTTGGTTTCAAAATGTGATTTGCGTTCTTTTATTTTTATACCAAATATCGAATGATTTTGAAACTAAATTTTTAAAATCATAAATGGATTTGAAATAAAAAAATGTTTTAGAATGTTTTTGTTATTTGTATTTACAGGTTTATTTTTTTTAATTTAATGCTTATGAAAATTTGTGATGTGATCCAGTTGATATAGTTCATAGGTTCCAGCCTTTCCTAAAACTTGCTCAGTTCTGTTATATTTAGCATGATTTCCATATGGTTAGTGAGAATGATTTATTCATCCAATAAGTATGTGAGATTCATGGTGTGTGTTTTAATTTTTGATTCATTGTATAGATTCACAAGGATTGCAAAAAAAAAATAAATGTGAAATTGATAAGACAATTACTTGATTCTTTGTGCCTAGAACTGGTGATGACCTCTTCACTTGTTAAATTTACATTTTACTTATTATTTCAAAAGCTCGATTGTATTGTGTATTTTGTTTACTGACTTGGAACATATAATCTACTTTTACATAGGTTGATTTTGATCCGTATTGTATCATGTGTGATCGCTCTCCATTGCCAGAATATGCATTCTTCAAAGGACGCTTGGTTGGAAGTTGGGTTTTTGAGCCATACATACCAGACCTATTCATTCGACAACTTGGGCACATCCAAACAATCCCACGCCAGTAGGGTTATTGCATCAATGTTTTAATTTCTGAACCCCGCGACACTAGCATTGTCGACTTAAATGTCAAATGCCGACACTGATAGTGTCGCCCAAGGATTCAAATACTATGGGTTCAGGTTTCTGAACCCCGCGACACCACCGTTGTCTACCAAAAACGCCAATAATTGACACTAGGGGTGTCGCGAAGGATCTAGATGTTACGTGCCAAGTGATCTGAACCTCGCGACACAAGCCTTGTCGCCAACAATGTCAGAGACTGACACTCATAGTATCGCGAAGGATCCGATTATATGGGTGTGCACAGATCCGATTATAAACGGATCTTTTGTGCATTACCCATTTGTGAGGGGTGTGCACCCCAATTTGAGGGGTGCAATTAGAGGCACCCAAATCTATTCTCGTGAGCCATTTTTATCGGTTTTGTCTTTTTATTTTGGGACACATCCATATAACCCCTGTAATATGTTCACTATCCATATAACTCCTTGAGTTTTGTAAAAATCCATGAATCCCCCCTACAAACATATATGAAAATCCAAATACCCCCTTGAATTAAAATTTCATCAATAGAATTGGAATATTCAGAGAATATTCTAAAGCTGTATTCAAAAGATGTATTCTATTTACCCCATACATTTTGAGAAAAATTATTAAAAAAACCTATTAATGACTATTATACCCCTCTTGCATATAAACCCACCTTCTCCGACATTGGGTCCTTTAGATTGAACATTCACTAGAAAATCAAAATCCACACATCAAAAGAATAAAATAAACCTATTGTTCAAAGTGCTTCACAATAATCAAACATTTTTATTCATATGAAAGTTAATTCGTCAAGTCAAAATCACAAGAATCAAAACTCACTATTTACTAGAATGAAAGTTACTTCACAAAATCAAAACCCACTTTGTTGCCTCCCTGTCGGATGTCGCTAAATCCACGTTCGTGAACTTTTTAGCTAAATGGGCCTTTGATGGGCCTTTGGGCCGACTTCCCCGTCTTCTTGTTTAGCTAAATCTCGAATAGCACGCTTCGCAGCGACTCGTCAAAAATCACGATACCAAAAGGGATATCAACAAAATTTTAAAATCACATAAAATATATCCAAACCCTAGATGAAGCTTTGGGAGAGAGGAGAGAAATGAAGTTTACATGAATTAAATGGTGGTAAAACAGTAACTTTCAATGTGGGGGTTAGCTTTTGGTTAATTTAATTGACACAAGGGGTTATGTATATTTTCTTTGTGTTTGCAAGGGGTATATAGATTTTCGTAGAAGTCAGGGGGGTTACATATGGGTATGAGACAGATTACATGTGGTTACATGGATTTTTCCCTTTTATTTTAAAACGTTTCGGTTTGGGTTATCTGAAGTTGGTCATTTTGGGGGGGAATTTGAAAATGGGATTCGGTGGGTTTGGGAGATCGTAACCGTTGAACATGACCCCAAATATTATGATTTCGATGAAAGAATATTTTATAGCTATCTCCAATTCTATATTTAAATGCATATTCTTTAGGTGGAATAACCTTGATAATTTTAATTTCAGGGGTTGGTTGGAATCCATATACTACTTTATACCAATTTATTCTGGCATATTTTATCCCTAAGTATATTGTGTTGTCAAATAACCTAATAAATTTATTCAACTTATTCCACTGCTTATCCGGGTTTATTCGATATCCAAAGGGGGCTTAAAAAGATGGAATAATAGAAGAGTGGATTCAAGGATCATGGGCTGAAGAAGATGAAGTGGAAGGTGATTTTGTTTTCCTTGTTTGTGGTATTCCTATGCTTTCAAATCTGATTTCATTAATTCATGTTGAACTATTATGGCTTGAAACTATTCAAATGCAACCACACAAGAAGGTTGTCAACTGTTTTACTTCGTAACTATCTGTCATTTTGAGTCAACTTTTCTTTTGAATGAGTAATGATGATTGTTTAATCTATAGATCATCCTTTTTTCTGTGAAACTCTGTTTCTTCTTAAGAATATGCAAAAGTATTTTTCTTTTGTGATGTAATTTTGGAGTATTGAGTAAGAAGAATAGAGGTGACGAGTTATTCATATTCTTGTATTCCCTTTAATTGATTGTGTTATATGGAATAAAACAAGAAATTATTTATTGGTTTCATGTTGTATGATTTTGTGAAAGTTTTTATTCATAATTTGGTGTGTATTTATTATGTATAGTTTTCATTCAATGTATGTGTCTATATTCTATATACTTTTTGTGGATGTATTTGATTATCAGAATTTTAAGGGTGATCTTAAGAGATTTGAGTTTTTGAAAATCTTTCTTTGCTCATGGTCCTACATCTAGGATAAAAATCAGATTCAAAGAGGTTTCTGTTTCATGAAAGCCTAATGCATTCATGTATTGGCGCATCTACTCCTACCAACCATTTGCCTAATAACTCCAACTAAAAAAACAAACAAATATTTATAAATTTAATTTGAACATCACTAATCTCACTAATCATTTGACGGTTGACCTGTCAACCTTCATTTAGCACAAGCGACAGTTGATCTGTCAACTTTTATTTAACAATTTTGACAATCACCCTATCAACCTTTCTTTACAATATTCGACAGTCTTTATGTCAACCTTCCTTTATAAACTTTGACAACAACAATGTGTACCTTTACAATATTCGACAGAATCTCTGTCAATTTTCATTTACAACCTTCGACCTTAATAGTGTCGAACCGAATATTTTTTCAAAAGAAAACCTAAGACACATTTGAACACATTCAACATTAAATGTAAATTAAAATCATCAATTGTTTATGGTTTTGTGAGGATTGGGTTAATGGGTATGGTTATTTAGTTGTAAAATTTAGAAAAACTTAAGGAGTGAGGATTTGAGATAGATGGAGTTTTTTTTTTTAAAAATGTCTGTTTAATGTGATATTTTGGTTTTAGATTAAAGTATGCGGATTAGATTAATTGGTTTTGATTTTCTGCAATAGCTTTGCATGAAAATGCAAGGAGATTGAAAAAATTAGTTGTTGCTTGTGGTTCAAGTGTTTTTATTAGTAGTCATATGGTAATTGTAATGTGAGTGTTGAATGAATGATCGAATGTCTCTCAAATTTTTTTTGAAAAAATATTTGGTTCGACACTGCGTAGGTCGAACAATCCCTCCCAGGTCGATAGACCAACTGTCAAAAGTTGTAAAGAAAAGTTGACAAAGTTATTGTCGAAGTTTAAAAAAGAATGTTGACAGAGAAACTGTCGAATGTTGTAAAGAAAGGTTGACAAAGTGACTATCGAATATATTAGATAAATGTTGACAGACCAACTGTCGATTGTTATACAAGAAGGTTGACATGTCGACCGTCGAATGGTTTATGGATTAGTGATGTTCAAATTAAATTTATATATGTGTTTTTTGTATTTTGGTTGGTGTTATTAGACAAATGGTGTGTGGGGATAGACGTGCCCTTCATGTATAGTCATGATTTGTGCGGTGCTTACATTTGCTCCTCTATATGTATCAATCAAAGACTTCTGTGCATTTGTTACTTCTCTCTGGAATCTTAAAAGATGTGTTTTTCGAAGAGTGGATGACACGTGCATGACCTTCAACAAAACCATTCACCTTCGATTTTTATCTGCTACTCTACAAAAAATCTAGTTGCGGATTTTTTTAAAAAGAAAAAAATTCAAATATCCCTTGTAAATTGCTTGAAATCCATATAACCAGCTGACTTTTCCTAAAGTTCATATGACCCCCGATAATATATATGTAATCCAAATAGTCCTATAAGTAAATTTAAGTTGACAGATTATGATTATTACGCGAATATTTTGTTTGTCAAATTTAGATTGAGAACAAATATCCAAATGTTTTTCTTCATCTATAAAATGGGATACAAATTAGATAATGTTATATTCAATTTTTTTAATAGTTCAAAACGCAGACAATATATGTTTTTATTAAAAAATGTATATCGCTCCATTTCAAATTAAATAAATTCATTTTTAGTGAATGCAAAAAAAGTTAATGAGGCATATGATTCACTTTATTTCTATCGATAATTTATAGAGTTTTTTTTTATCTTTAAGTCCCATAAACTATATGATTTAGTGATCGATCCCTCACTTATTCATATTACAGTTTAAATCTCTAGATTTAAATGAAACATTTCTTTTTAGTCTCTTACAGGGATTAATAAGAAAACCAAATAATTTAGTTACAGGTTCCTCTCAGAGACTAATAAGTAACATATCCTGTAAATCTAAATACTTAGATTATAATATGAAGAAGTGAAATATTGATCTCTAAATCACATATTTTATAGGGATTAAAAAATTGAAATCCCTAACTTATATTTTGGATTGTAAAAAAAATTGAGTATACCAGTACCATACAAATTTTGTTGTAGAAGAAGGCCTGTAACCACCTTAATAGCAGCGATGTTGATGGCATGAATTAGATGATCTACCTTTTTGATTGACATTCTTTCCCTTGCCCTACTATGACATACGTGGTGATTATTGTTGGTAGTTTTTGAGATTATGACTATGATCGGGTGTATCCACATTGGATAGTTATACAATCACCACTCTCCATTTTTTCTTATCATTTTTAAAATGATACAATGTTATATGAAAACTCATTAATAAATATTATTATTATTAATCCATTTATATAAAAAAATTATATCACTAAAATATCATTTTAAGAACTTAAAATGAGTCTAATATTAAATAGTCTTGGGGCTATTTTTAAATTACTAATTTTTTAATTAAATAAATAAAATAATTCTTGAATAATAAATGTACAAGAATTTATTTAAATTAATTCTAACTAATTTTATATTAATCTCATTTTGAAGTCTCAACTCTCAATGAGATATTTCTAATTATAATACTTTCACTAAAAATGGATTAACGTATCTAAATATACATTAAATTGAAGTAATTAGTATATAAAATAAAAAGTGAAAAATGTGATTTGGATAGCCTCAAAATATGGAGAGTCAAAATTCAAATATCTAAATTTGAAAGCGAATATGGAGTGTGGTTGGAGCACACCACTCTCCAAATTTGGAGATATGGGGTATGGTTAAAGTTGCTCTTAGTATATAATTCATCTCGTATAATAATATATATTTAAATGAAAAAGTGTATGATTTATATAAAAAAATAAAAAATGGAGTGGGCTATAAGTAGAGTTGTACAAGAGGCTGGACATATCATTTTTCAATTTTTTTTTTTTTACTTTACCTGATAAATCTCAATCCTGAGGGCCATTCAAAATGGGCTCTCAAAAGAGGTGGTGTTTCTTTTCACTCTGCCGAAAGCCATGGTACAAAAATTACCACTAATCCCATTGGTCATACTTTGGACAATGAGGTCATGTTAACTTTGTGTGTGTTTCATCCCCCACGCGCTTGGTGCCGTTTCATCCCCCACGCGCTTGGTGCAATGGTGGGGGGGGGGGGGGGGTGGATTTCTATTCCTGCTTCTAGCAGGAAGAAAAACAAAAGTGGAAAACAGGAAAACAACATACTAACATTGTGCAAGGCTACATATGAAACAACTAATTTGTGGATGTACAGGGGATTGAACAGGTCTTCTTGTCCCCTTCTCTTTCTTTTTGTAATTGCTGTACTTGGTAAGAGGAGTTCACAAAGGAAGACCACCTCCCTTCCTGGTGGTTTTTCTGAGCTTTTCTTCACCCCTGCATTCTCTTTGTTTGAACTGTACATTTGTAAAGTTTTCTTATTGAAATACAACACTTTGATTACCAATAAAAAAAAAAAAACATTGTGCATCTTAAAATTGCATATTTTGAACTATGCTAAAAGATATGATCATACACCACGAGTTATCACATTCAATTTAATTAGATAAGCATATATGGACCCCCTACAATAAATGTAAAAACTAAAGAAGGTTAGCTGAAGTGTCTCAAAAGGGATGGATTTGACACTGATCATATTCTTTTTGTTTAGATTGCTTGAACAGTTAGGCACTGAAGACTCAATACAAGACTTGTTAAAATGAAATCAAAGCAAATGTAACAGTGGTCCGATTGATAATCCATGGGACCACTGATGGTCGTAAGGTCAGAAAAATGCGCTACTGTTCGAAGTTCTATTTTGATAGTCTTTATGAGATGGCTACACAAAGCAACAAATACTAGAGCATTTCTACGAGCGGGGTTCAGAGCATTTTAATTACCCAGCATACATTTAGAATCAACGATTAGCGGAAATGGCTTCTGCAGCACATTTTTTTTTTTTGAATACTATTATAAATAACAGAGTGAAGCTCTATGAGAGTTGTGAGTCTAGTGGATTCTTAAATTATTTCCCATGAATCTAGTCTCATGGTCCGTTTGGATATGAGTTTAGTAGATTCTTTGATTGAAAAACTAAAAATTTTCAAATGCAGATTCAAACATATTTTTAGCTTTTCAAGCCACTGTTTTTTTTTTTTACCAAAAAATTGAAAATCTAATCAAATATAGTTTTTTAAAATCTAAGTTTGAAATATAAAATTTTAAATTTTTTAGTGTTTTAACCTCACATCCAAACACACCTTTAGACCAAACCATATAAATATTTACTTCCCGTGTGATACGTACTTGTTATAACACTAGATAGACATGAATTAATATAGATTCAAAATAGACAAAGGTTGGATCCCATAAGATCCAACCTAAAGGATTGTAAACAACTTTTTAATAACAATATTTGTGACAGATATGGATCCCCTGCCTCTCATGGTGATCTCTTCTTCTCTGTTTTTTTTCAAACAACTCTGTTTTGGTTCTCTAACCCTTAATACGATGAGAATTGATGAGAGAAATTTGGGATGTATTGAAAATTCTCTAACACAGCTTGGTCTTTTGTACTGTAGCTATACTTTAAAGGTTGAGTGGATGATAATTTTTTTTTTGATAAGTGGATGAGATTGTATGCTGGATGAGATTGTTTGTTTCTTTTATTATATGTAATTGTAATTATATATTATATAGTGAAATTGCTCTTCATTGTAGGAAACAAATTTCAGGCTTCTCTCTTTCTGCAATGGTTAGCCTATTTTTCCTTTCATGAAAAAGCATCCAAGTAAGTTCTTCAACCATCAATAAGCGATGTAAGTACATATCATATTTTTCCTTTCATGTTTTTAATTGCCTCCCAATGGAAACATGTAATTGTTGGAGACTAACGTGTACTAATATTATGAACTATTTGCCATGTTTCGTACTTGGATTTACTGGAAATTATTCCCTCATTTAAGCCACCGTGGACAATGGTCCTAGACAAAGGTATACGAGGATTGTGTGTTTCAACACCACATTTATTTTCACTCAGATGAAGCTCTATAAGCCTCATAAGAGTTTAACTTGTAATAATCTTTTTGGGTCCTTACTTTTTCTAAAGTTATTGTTAGCAAATTGTTTATCATGTTATTTTCAACATATACTAAGACAATCATGTCACCTAAACATTTAAAGTTCACTTAAGACACTCAGCATTAGATATCTACTTTCTACTTTCGTTCATATTTCTATAACATAATTTGGCTCCATCAAGATTGCAGAATTGGGCTGGGGAAATAAAGATCATATTAAATTTATTAAGCCTCTTTACATAAATGGTATTGATGTAAGTTTTTTTGAAGTCATAAAGGGTATAATTTTTTTTAGTTCTATGATTGCTCATAATATGTTCGACCTTGTTAAGCATTCGGCCATTTAGGGTTCTCACTGAGTTTTGAAATTTCAGTTATTGAGTTTATATTTGTTTTTTATGTCTTAAAAGATAGAGAAATACCAGTAGTGATACCCAGATCCTAAAATATAAGCCTCACTCACAAGCCCCATGAAGTGTCATCATCTCATTGATTGGCTTGTTGACTTTTCAAAAAGGGTAAAATGTCAAAAACCAAAAATACCCTCACTTAAAAACCCCTTGAATTCTGAATCACCGAATAAAAAAGTTTCGGTTTCCGTTTTTAATTGTCCATCCCCGTCTCTTTCGGCAAACCAAAACAAACTTTCAAATTCATAGTTCCCAAAATCAAAACAGATTATGAAATCTAGGTCAAAGATTCCCCAAAACTCACTTTTCATTCCGTTTTGACGATCCGAGTAGACATTTGTTTTTATTTTTTGCATTACAACCCCAAAATTGTTCGTCCAATACTTTGCATTTCAGCCTGAAACTTCTTTGCAAATTTTTCATAATCAAATTCAATGAATGACGAAGAAGTAATATAGATTGCATTGTACAACAATTTTTTTTGATGAAATGTAACTTTTAATTAGGTTTCTGATGAATTCTTTAAAATGAATGTAATACTTATGAAACTGTGAGAAATGTAACATTTGTATGTTACTCTCTTACATTTGTTATATGAAAGATATGATCTCAGATGTTCCAATTTTTTTTAATAACATGATTATGAAGAATGTGACATTTTTAGTTTCTATCTTCCATAAATGCAACAAAAAAATTAAAGAGATCATTTAAATTAGTGGAATGAATGTAAGGTGTGTTGGTAGATGTTATAGTTTGTTACATTTATATATGATTGTAACTAAAAACAAATTTTTTACATTTATTCTTGAATGTAACAAAAAGTAGATCGAATAAGTGATAACACATTCATGGATTTTAATCATCAAAGCAAAACTGTTTTATTTAAGTAAATGTAACATAACAGTTACATTTACCTAAATGTTTTATATTCCATGCAAATTACCTGTGGTTAACTATTACATTTATGAATGTAACAAAAATATAAATCAATATATGCATGCGGTTGACTGTTACATTATCGAATGTAACAAAAATGATATATATTTAAAACATGACTATTTTCATTGTCAACAATGTAACAGTAATATCAAACGAACTACTCGAACGGCGGCGGTGCCTTCGGCAATTCGACGGGCTCGAACCGCCTCTTCTAGGGAGACGAAGAGGCTGAAAATGAGGCTATAATAAAATCTTGAAGAAGATGAAATGTACAAGAGAAAGCATGAAAAAAACAAAAACAAAAATATGGAAGAATAGAGAGACTCACACAAAGCAGACATGTCACTGCGAAGGTGAAATTACAATGACACCTTGCTTTATACGTCCAAGCATAGATGAATTTACAATGACACCTATGTTTTTCTCTCGAATATTAAACTTATATCAGACTTACACCAAACAAAAACCACCGACTTCTAAAAAAAAAAAACCAAATGATCACAATTGATGGTTCTCCACGTTGTGCGTTTGAGAAATCTCATTAATTGTTGACGCCCAAACAAAATGGAAAAAATTATAACCGCTGGGTTACCCAAAATAAAATTAAGGGTATAATAGACATTGTACACTTGCCACATCATGGGGCCTATTTGGGGCCTGTGAAATTGAGGTCTGGGAATCATTATTGGAGAAATACTAAACAAGAGTTGAAAGTTGAGTAATTAGGATTGATATTTTTTTGTAATTCTTCTTGCGGGTGAATTCCTTGACGATTAACATCGTATATTTTGTGGCGTATATATTGAATTGATACTATTTTATAGTTGACTTTTTGTATGTTTGACATATTTTGGATTTGTAAAAAATTGGATATTATGAGTTGGTGTATTCATAAGTGAATTGTTAAATGTGTATATTTGTTAGGGTTAAGGGTAGATTAGTCTTTTCCTCATTTTCTTTTTGTACTATAAATATTGATATAAACCCTAATAATATTCTTGGTTCATTCTTATCAGAGCTTGAATCCAATTTTTTTCTTTAATTTTCTGTTGGCGTTACTCTCTGTTCGCGAGATCGTCGATGTTTCGCTGTCCGTCGCCCCGTTCGTGTCACCTCGCGCACCATCGCCGCCCCTCGCGTAGCCCCGTCGCTGCCCTCGCGCAGATCTGCCGCATCTGCGTCTCTGTGCCGCCATCCTGCCGCTCTGCGCCACCCTGCCGGTGCCCCGTCCGGCCTTGCCCAAGCGCGCCCGGCCTGCCCGCGCGCCCTACCGTGCCCTGCCAAACATTTAGCCGTGCCCTGCCAGGCGTCCTACCAGGCCTTGCCACACCCTGCCAGGCACCCGGCCACGCCCTGTCGTGCCATGCCAAGCGCCCTGCCCTGCCGAGCGCCCTCCCCGCGCGCGCCCTACCATCCTGCCCGGATCCGGTCCAGGACAGAATCCTGGATCTCCAGGACACGCTCCCGGATCTCCTGAGATCCAATCCCCCGCACACCCGAGCCCAGCGTTTTCGCACCGGGCGCGCCCAGCCCAGCTGTCCGACCCGGCTCCAGCGATCGACCCGGTTCTAGCACCAACACCCAACACGGCTCCGTGACCCAACCCGGATCCGTGGCCCGACCCAGCACCGTGACAGTTTGTCGCTCCGTCATTGATTTTTTGGTATTTTCTTTATCTGGCTGCTACGGACTCATTCGGACTCCGAATATAGTCATATTGGTACTCATTTTGATTAGCTTTTCATGATCTATGCATCTCTGACTGTTTGTATCTATCAGATATTGTTTATTTTGATCTATTGCTGTGCAAGTACTATGGATTGCAAATATTGTCACTCCTTTGGTCATGTGACCCTCGATTGCCGCAAGTTGGCTAGAAAACGTGCTCCAGATGCCACTTTCTGCTTGTCAAGCTAGTCATCTGCTCAATCTTCTCTTTGTCAGGATCCGATTTATACATTAATTGCAACTAGCGCTGCTTCTGCTCAGTCACAATTTACCACAGTTCAACTTATTGCGCATTTAAAGGGGCTACAAGACCGATATCAACATCTTTATGTTATGTTACAATCATTGATTGGTATAGATCAATCTGGTTCCGTTCAGTCTGCTTCTACTCCCGTATCAAGTATTCCGATTACCTCATGGGTTCTTGATTTTGGGGCTTCCCATCATATGACATCGGGGCATCAATTCTTTTTAATTGTACACCACCACATTCTCCTTCACTTATTCGCACTGCTGGTGGTTCTCCTATGTCTGTCTCGAGCTCTGGCATTCTCTTTGATCATTCTCAATGATTTAGTGTGCCAAATGTTTTGCATGTTCCTAAACTTTCCATGAGTTTATTTTTTGTCAGTCAGCTTGCAGACCTTGATTATACGATCACATTTGATTCATCATCTTGATCTGTTCATGATCAACTTACTAGGAGACAAATTGGACTGGACGACGACAAGATAGACTCTATTACATGGATCAACTTCATGTTCCTCAGCCTTCCGCTGCCTCCGTTCGGTTAGATACAACTTCCCCTTCCTTTCTCCTTTCGACTTCTGGCATCGTCGTCTTAGCCATTTGTCTCAACCTAGACTCCGATATCTTTTTAGCACCGGTGTTTTAGGATTATTTTCTAGTACGGATCTTCACCCATGCGTGGGGTGTAAATTGGGTAAGCCCATGGCTCTCCCATTCCCTTCAAGTTCGCATATTTTTTAGTATCCCTTTGATTCTCCCATTCCCTTCAAGTTCGCATATTTTTTAGTATCCCTTTGATTTAGTACATTCTGATATTTAGGGTCCATCTCCTATTTTTTCAAAAGGGGGAAATCGATATTATGTTATTTTATCGACAACTATTCTCGTTTCACTTGGCTTTATCTTATGTCTAGTCGTTCGGATTTATTGCGTATTTATACTTCTTTTGCTACCTTGGTTGAGACCTAATTTTCTCGTCGTATTAAAGTGCTGCGCTTTGATTGTGGTGGTGAATACTGTTCTAAGACTTTTAGTGCATTTTTGGCATCCCAAGGCACTCTTTCTCAGTTCTGTAGATACCCCATTTTGATAGGTCAGAACTGTGAAATACTTATCACTTGTGATATCTTAAATTAAAGGTCTAAACCCCGATGATCTTCTTCGAGCCAGAACAATCACCTGAGTGAAGAAAGGAAAGAAGACATGAGCATACAAGTTCTTAAAGAGAAGCTTAGAGAGCAGTACCATTGCCCGGAACGATCAAGCCTTGGGCTATTGAACAAGACATCTGAAATTCTGTCTGCCGACCAGACAAACGGCCATCACTTGTCATCATAGACAACCCCTCGTGGATAGTCAACCAAGACAACCCATTGAAGATTGTCGACCAAGACGATCTCTTGAGGGATTGTCGACTTCGACGACCTTGGAGGGATTGTCGATCAAGACGGTCGCTTGAAGGATTGTCGACTTCGACGACCTTGGAGGGATTGTCGATCAAGACGATCGCTTGAGGGATTGTCGACTTCGACGACCTTGGAGGGATTGTCGATCAAGACGATCGCTTGAGGGATTGTCGACTTCGACGACCTTGGAGGGATTGTCGATCAAGACGATCGCCTGAAGGATTGTCGACTTCGACGATCTTTGATGGATTGTCGACCTAGACGATGGGATGAGGGATCGTCGAAAATACTGGGATGATTTCAGCTCGAAAAAGGAACGGCATGGGCTTCATTTTGCGACCTCTCCGCCGACGTCAGCCACTCCGAGCGACGTGGGAGCGTCGTGGGGCACTCATTACCTCCCCAAACATGTGTCAAGAAGGTGGTGGCTCGTTTGGGCTACAAAAGGGAGGCAATGGGAGGCTTAAACATCATCCATTACTCACCTTTTGCTCCCCCAAAGCCACCCAAAGCCTCCCCTAGCCTCCCTATCCGAGACTAGCAGCTCCTCACCACCCTCCACCCTCCATTTTCGACCACCACCACCCCTTACACCAGCAGCCACTTCAACAGCCATCCACCACCCTCATTCACCACCTAAACTCCCCTCTCTCCCTCCCAAAACCACCCATCCGAACCCATCCACCCTTTTTCATCACCAACAGCACCTCACCACCCTCCACCCTCCATTTATGAGCTCTACCACCTCCTACACCAGCAGCCACTCTAAATAACCCTTAACCTCCCCTTACTCACCACCCAAGTGCTTCTCTTTCCCACCAAAAACCACTCATCCGAACCCACCTACTATCACCCAAAGTTAACCACCTTTTTTTCATCACCATCATCTATCCTCCACCCTCCCTTGCGAAAGAGAAAGAGAGAGCTCATACCTCCCTACCCTCACTTCCATTTCCTTTCTTTTCTTTTCAATTTTTTACTTAAGAACTTGTATAATATATCATCTTTTCATAAAAAACCTTTAAGCAAGTTGTAATAAGCTTATTAATTGAATGAATATAAGTTTAATCAAAGTTGAAAGTGTTGGAGCACATTTTGGACTATTATCAGTTCTTTTGGAAACTATACGCAGCTGACGGATGACCCTAACTTGGATCGTCGATCGGTTGGTCTAGGGACCATTTGAACATTCCCCTGTGCAAGTTTGGGTATCTCCCAAGGACTACTAACCCCTTTTGTTTACTTTGTTTGCTTCATTTACTGCTTTATATGCTTGTTATTTTATATGCTATTTTTCTTTTTTCTTTTTTTTTATGCTGTTTTTATTTTTTATTTTTATTTTATTTCATTTTATTTTATTTTGTCTCAGTTTCTTGTTAATATAAGATCTCCCATTAAATTTGTTGGATTTTCTTTGAGTTAACCCTCGACAACCCCCCCTGGTTAGTCGATCCCGACAAACCCCCCTGGTTTGTCGAGTCCGACAATCCATATCTGGTTCGTCGAGTCCGACAATCCAACCCCGGTTCGTTGAGTCCAACAATCCATCCCTGGTTCGTCGTATTCGACAATCCGACCCTGGTTCGTCGATCCCGATAATCCGTCCCTGGTTCGTCCAACTTGACAATCCACCCCAGTTCATCGAGTTCGACAATCCAACCCTGGTTCGTCGAGTTCGACAATCCAACCCTAGTTCGTCTACCCTGACAATCCGCCCCTGGTTCGTCAAACTTGACAATCCCTCCTGGTTTGTCAAGCCTGATAACTCACCTCCAGTCCATCGACCAGAAAGAATACCCCTTTTCATCCCATCTGTCAATCCTCCAAAAAGAAGTATCTTTCTCTCTCTCTCTCTCTCTTTGGGTTTGCAGGATCAATCCGAGCTTGAACACCTCAAGGCACGGCCGGCCGTGATCCTTGAGAGGAGAATCCACATCCCCCGTTGAAGGCGAGTAATAGAAGAACATTTTCTTTTCTTGCTTTTGAGGAAAAGCAAGTGGCGATCACACCAACGTCCTTGGAAGCGGTCGGGTGACCTTGGACGATCCATCAAGTGGCGATTTGGAGCGCCGTGCGCGTAACGGAACCAAACTTGAAGGAACCCGGATTCACGACACAACCCATTCACCACCACCGGTGTCAAAATCCAGTACCGGTAAGTTCTCTACTCCTTATGCTCATCAACAAAATGGAGTTGTTGAGCGAAAACACCGTCACATTCTTCAGATGACTCGATCATTACTTCTTTCTGCATCGGTCCTTGTTGAGTTCTGGGGTGAGGCTGTTCTCAAAAGTGTGCATCCCATTAATCGCACTCCATCCTCCATTACTGGTGGTATCTCACTATCTGAGCGACTTCACAATCAGCCTCCTGATTATACCTGTCTTCGTGTTTTTAGTTGCACATATTTTGTTCTTCTTCCTCCCACTGAATGCACCAAGCTTTCTCCTCGATCTGCTATGTGTGTTTTCCTTGGATATAGTATTCAACATAAGGGTTACAAGTGTTATGATCCTGTTGCACGACGTCTTCGCATTTCTTGTTATGTCACCTTTTGGGAGCATCATCCTTATTATGCTCTTCCATCACCTCTTTCTCCACTTCCTCCGTCTACCGTTGATGACCTAATTTTTCTGGATTTCTCGACTCCTGAGTCCACTCCATCATCTGTCCCACCTGCATTCAGTCCTTCACTTATCCCATCTACGACCTTGCCATCATCTGTCCCACCAACATCCACTCCCTCATCTATCCCATCTACGACCTTGCCATCGTTTATCCCACTCGCATCTAGTCCCTCATCTGTCCCATCTACGACCTTGTCATATCATCCTGCAGACGATTCATGTGAGCTGAGTTCCCCTGTTGTTGCTCCTGCGTCTGATGTCGTTTGACTAACAGTTGATAATGCACCCGCAGTCGACCCCGCACTAACTCCTCGCCGCAATCCACCTCGTGATCTTCCTCCACAGAGGATAAATCTAGTTTCTTCTGACTCATTTTCTCTTCATTTTCAGAGTTTTCTTGCAGCTGTTTCATCTCATTGGGAGCCCCAATCATATCGCGAGGAAGTTGGTATTCCTGAATGGGCATGCTATGGCAGAGGAACTTAGTGCGTTACAACGCACTCATACTTGGGATCTTGTCCCTCTTCCTGCGGATAAGGTACCCATTGGTTGTAAGTGGGTCTACAAGATGAAGACTCACTCGGATGGTTCGATTGAGCGTCATAAAGCTCGTTTGGTCGCTCGCGGTTTCACTCAGCAGCATGGGATTTACCAACTACTATTCATACCTTAATTTCTGTCGCTTATGTCCATCAGTGACCTATTTACCAACTCGATGTCAAGAATGCATTTCTTCATGGTGATTTATCGGAGGAGGTTTATATGTCTCCTCCTCCAGGTCTTTCTCATCTATCTGGACATGTATGTCATCTTCGACGGGCGCTCTATGGTCTCAAGTAGGCTCCTCGAGCTTGGTTTGCTCGATTTACTAAGGCCATTCACTCTATAGGGTTTGTTCCGAGTGCTTCAGATCCGGATATGTTTGTTCATACTTCTGGTCACCACCGTACCATTGTGTTACTTTATGTTGATAACATGATTATCACCAGTGATGATTCCACTCATATTCAGTCAGTCAAGCAGCATCTTCAACATCAGTTTGAGATGAAAGACCTCGGACTTCTTTGATATTTTCTGGGTTTGGAGGTCGCCTACGCTCCCCGTGGTTATCTTCTCTATCAGCGCAAATACACTTCGGACTTGATCGATCGTGCTTGTCTAACTGATGATCGCACTTCTGCTACTCCCATTGAGCTTAATGCCAAACTCCGGCCCGATGATGGTGATCTTCTTACAGATGTCACACGTTATAGACAACTCGTGGGCAGTCTTGTGTAACTCACCATTACTCGTCCTGATATTGCTTATGATGTTCATGTTGTTAGTTAGTTTATTGCTGCGCCTCACTCCACACATTCAGATTGCTAGTAATCTAGTTTTTCATGAACGTACGAAGCACATTGAGATCGATTGTCACTTCGTCCATCATTATTTTATTGCGGGCACTATATCACTCTCATATATTTCCTCTTCTCTTCAGTTATTTGACTTTTTCACAAAGTCCCATACACTTCAACGGCATGGTTTCTTGTTGAGCAAACACTCGGTATGAACCACCATGAGTTTGAGGGGGGTGTTAAATGTGTATATATGTTAGGGTTAAGGGTAGATTAGTCTTTTCCTCATTTCCTTTTTTGTACTATGAATATTGATACAAACCCTAATAATATTCTTGGTTCATTTTCTTCAATTTCTGATTCTAACATGAATATTGGTTGGTTATAAAGTTTAATAAAAATTATATATACATACATATATATATATATATATATATATACGATTTGGCTCTTAGACGGGCGCCTGTTTTTAAAAAAAATGTGGACGGCGAAAACACACCGAACGTGGGGCTATGATCACCCAAATAAAATGTATATTCCACTTACATATGTATGACTTGTTAAACCAAACACAGACCAAACTCTCTCACCCACTCTGTCTCTCCCCTCTCCCATTAGAAATCTGAAACCCTAAAAACCTCTCCAAACCAAACACACCAAAATCTCTCCCCCACCCACTCTGACTCTCCCCCAACATACACTAAAACCCCTAAAAACCTCTCACCCAACCGAACCCTAAAAACCTCTCCCTAAAATCGCTGCCGATCAGCCCTCTCCGATGGACGCCGCTGCCGCTCACCCTCCCCGACGAATGATTCCGACGCAGATAGCCCTCCTCAGACTACGATCCCGACGCAGAAACCCTTAAGGTTCGGTCTTGCACTTCTTGATTTAGGGGTTTTTTTTATAGATGAAATCAGAGATCTTAGTATGGCCTTCAATGTATATATCACTTTTTTTGTTCTGACTGAGTTGATTTTTTTTCATGTAAGAGTTGGGGTCATTTTGAGATTGAGTGGATTGAAAAAGTGATTATTCTTACCCAAATGAGAATATGCTCTTGATTTTTTTTATACTCGTGTTAGTGTTTATCTTTCTCAAGATAATGTCTGGATTTGGTCATGGAAGCATAGATGAAATCAGAGTTCTTAGTACACCATTCAATGTAGATATCACCTTTTTTTTGTTCTGACTGAGGTGATTTTTTTCATATAAGAGCTTCTCTCATTTTTTTAAACTGGATCTATAATTTAGCGATCTAGGGTTTTTAATGGGATGTTTGAATAAGTTTTCTCATTCAAAGATTTTTTTTACATTAAAAGCTCATTGAATGTTTACGCATCAAATTAAATCCACTCTTTTTCTACCATGAAATTAGTTGCAAAGAACAACCAATGACTATGTTGCTTCCTGTATGAAGAAAATAAAATTGACTAATTATATGGATGGATGGGCCCAAGTCAATAGTTTGAATATAGTATTATTTGTTAAGCCAATGACTATCAAATTTATTATTCATTAATTTTTTTAATGTCTTGAAATGTATTATTTGTCTTTCATGTAGATATTCTCCTTGCAATAATGATGGAAATCCAAGTTGCTCTAACAGAGACGATGATAGTGTTTCATCCATAGGTAATTTGTTATCCTATTTTATTTTAATGTTTCTAATTCACTAACATATTTGATTGGAAAGCTAAAGAAAGCTAATCTATGCTTTTCTAATTTTTAATGCAGGTTTATCCCAAAAAAGCTAAAGAAAGAACTCAATACTTTGGGAAACAAAATCCATCATCAAATTTTTGCTTCTGCAATTTTTGTAATGTTAATATGGATGCTTGTGTTGTACTTGTGATAATGCATTTACAGGTTTTGAGAAGCTTTTGGTCAGTTACAGGTGTTGTATCTGTGATAATGTTAATACTTTGGGAAAGTTTGACAGACCCAGTTATATAGGTTGCTACAGGTTGTTGTCACTACTTTAGTAGTAAAATGAGATGGTTCTTGTATTTGAATGAATGAAGCCCATAATTTGAATGAGTTTTAAAGACAGTGTATGCAGAATATGTGAATAATTCAATTTCTTTGATTAATGGGGCTACCAATTTAATACATGCGAAGAAATTAACATCATTATGAAACAGTAGTCCATCAAGCAAATGAGACACTAGTTCTCAGGCATTGGTTACAATGACACAATAAAAATGAACAGAAGCACCAATGACAGCTTTCTTTCAAGCTTACAGATTACAAGTCTTGAATACAAGAAACCAACAATACATCCTCACCAAGACTTCCTTGTTTTTGCGACAGCTTCCAGATGCAGCTTTGCTGCACAGATTGATGCATCTTTTAATAGCTTCAAATGTGTATTTATTTTAGTTGAAAGTTATAAGATGTGGACTTTTGCAAGATTGTTACCACTGACAAGCAATATATATCACAAAGTTTCTTGTTATCTGTTTTGCAACCGCTACTAGTAACAGAGACTAAATTCAGTGATGTCCGGTGACTGCTCTGTATGAACCAATCAGTTTGAACTTTGAACAGAAAATAAACACATATAGAGCTGCCTGGATTAATAAAAGGAATGGAATTTAAGGTATATGAACCTTCTCTATACAGAGGTTGAGTACATTTACTGAAGCAAATGAGGAATCTTTGTAAGATTCATATATGACAAATCAAAAACAAAGGATAGGACCACATGTGAAATCCACTCTGCAACTCTTAAACTCCAGCGACGTGAGATTCCTCCTCCACGATAGGCAAATCGGATCCGCAGAAGAGTGCATCATTGTGTCACAGGTATATGTAGCTGTATTTAATAATTTTGCTAAGCAAACATTGTGTCACAGGTGTCACAGGTATATGTAGCTGTATTTAATAGTATGTTCATAATAACTTAACAACTGCAAGCAAAACTAAGCCAATAAAAAAAACTCGAGTTTTGCTTTTTGCATAGCCAAACAGGTATGATATTAAAATTCACTAGGAGTTCTGCTCTCAGATAATACATGCTACAAGGGATTTGAAAACATATAGAAAGAAAACTGCACTAGTTAAATGGTTCTCCCCAAGGTTTTTTCTCTGCATTCAGATGACTTTTGCAGTGAAGTACAAAAAAAAAAATTACACATGACATTGTCAATGCTACAAAAAGATTGTGCCAACATCCCTTTAACAGAAACATTATACGTGCAGTAAGAAAATGCCACACAAGTTAAAATCTTTTGATGGACTTGTATCCCAAAGTGTTGATTTCTTTCTTCAACTTTCTTGGGATAAACCTGCATTAAAAATTTAAAAAGCATGGCAGTGGATTAGCTTTATTTAGCTTTCCAATCAAATACTAGTGAAATAGAAACATTGAAATAAAAGAGTATAACAAATTACCTAAGGATGAAACACTATCATCATCTCTATTAGAACAACTTGGATTGGCATCGTTATTGCAAGGGGAAGATCTACATTAAAGACAACTAATACATTTCAATACATTAAATAAAAATCAATGAATAATAAAAGTCAGATTCTTACCGATTACTAAGCATTGGACAGTTTCTTTTATCGTGTGATTGTCCAACTTTCCCACACCCATGACAACGCCTCAATTTATCCTTTGCCTTACTCTTTGCAATCTCCTTTCCACCTTTTAACCTTTTTCCACACCCCTTTGCCCTGACTTGATTTGGATCATTAAAACTGACTTGAGTATTGCTTGTAATCTGTGTAATTGGATCATCACTTCCATTACCAACCACATGTTTGGTCTTCTCGAGCACATTATCCAACGCATCAGTAAAGATCTTCCTTGCCTCTTCACTTAACAGGACCTTATCAATCACATCCGAAGCATGTTGGAATAATCTGCTCCGTTGCACAAGTAGTGATCTATCATCAGTTATCTCTGTACCATCTTCAGCTACGACTCTCTCAGACTTTGCAGTTTTGGTCCATCTCTTCAAGATGTACTGATTTGATAAATAGACAACATCAGACATTTTGTTCAAATATGCTAAAATATGCCTACATGGGATTCCGGCGCTCTCAAATTTTTTGCAGTTGCATGAAACAAAATTCAACCCTTTTTCATAAATAATTTCTCGCACTTTGTACTTCTCATCATTGGTT
The DNA here is from genome assembly GCA_030737845.1 of Acorus calamus. Taxonomy (NCBI): domain Eukaryota; kingdom Viridiplantae; phylum Streptophyta; class Magnoliopsida; order Acorales; family Acoraceae; genus Acorus; species Acorus calamus. The sequence continues at coordinate 26,787,156 of CM060878.1, read as the reverse complement.
TTCTTAACCTTATACATGCAGTGATGTTCATTTTCCTGGACAAGTTCAAATCTGAAATTGAAGCTTTCCCACAACTCATCTTGAAATTTATAGAAATACTTGCGCATATAAATTTCAGACATTTGCCTTCCCATTTCCATTGGCAACTTCAACACGGGCTTTTCATTCACATCAACATGATCAGCCATCAATTCTTCATGCCGTTGGCGTACAAGTCCCTGTTAAATTGAATCATAAAATCCACTAATGAATTTTTCTTAGACACATACCTCTTGAAGAAGGAATGAGAACTTTCCGCTCTTTGGCTACTTGACATTCCGGCAGAGAATACATTATTCACATATGCAGGTACCCATGTCGAACGAATTTCAAACATTGACTGCAACCACCTATTGTCATTAAGCCCACTTTTCTGAACAGCCTCCATCCATGATGAGTCAAACTCTTCCCTTGTCTCTGATTCCCATATGCACTTTTGGAAGTACCTGTAATAATCCCTGTATTTGACTGCATCTAGCTTCTCAGAGAATTTATTCAGGATGTGCCAACTGCAGTACCTGTGAAAAACATTTGGAAGAGCTTGGGAAATGGCTTTAGTCATTGCTGGATCTTGATCAGTGATGATCATTTTGAGGGAATCGCCTGGCATAGCTTTCTTGAATTGCTCAAATAGCCAAACAAAAGAATCTGTTGTCTCATCACATAAAAAAGCACATGCAAAAATGATTGTTTGGCCATGATTGTTAACCCCCATCAATGGTGCAAATATCATCCCATATCGATTCGTGTTGTATGTTGTATCAAATATAACTACATCACCATAGAATCTGTAAGCACGCCTAGAGGTCGCATCAGCCCAAAAACAATGAGTAATTCTTTGTTCATTATCTGACTTGATTTTGAAATAGAAAGATGGATTCTTTTCTTGTTCTAAAAGAAAATGCTCATGCAACATATCTCCATCATGCCCCTTCATCTCATTACGTTGATCTCTTTCATAGTTATAAATGTCCTTTTGTGTACACCCAATATTTTCTATTCCTCCGGCTTGCATCTCAAGAATGCTAAATTGTTGATGTGTTGGTACATTTACTGAGCCAAGCTGTTGGGTTAAAGATTTTTGGACACTTGAAACACTACGGTGAGATCTTAACAGATGCACCTTTCGTGGGGTTGCCAACGGATGATTGTGACTCTCAACAAATACAGTCACTACAAATGTGCCAGATTTGGACTTGACAACTGCAATCTTTGCCTTACAATCCTCTTTTATTATGCCCCGACGCCTTTTTTTCTGATTAACATCTTCCCTAAACATGTTCCTTCTTTATAGCATACATATTCCTTCCTTAAGATTTCATTAGTGTCCCTACTCTTCCGACTCGAATGAATTCGAACACTAAATCCAGCTTCTTTTGCATATTTGTTGTAGAACTCATGCACATCATTTAGTGTTTGAAATTCTTTTCCTTTTATAGGCTTCAATTCATGATTTACTTGAGGAGTGTAAACAACATTGCAAGAATTTGAATCTAACTCTTCTTCATGTTGGCTACATTCATTCTCCACTCCCAAGGCCAGATTATCCATTTTAGTATAAACTAAAAAGCCAAAAAAAAAAGAATCAGCATTACTCTTATATGAAAAAAGCTTCAAACCAAAATAAACATAGACATTTTCAAATGACAAAACTCAAGTGAACTCATCAATAAAATTAAAGCATGAATTACATGCCTCTTTAAAAGATTCAAACCAGAACAAAAAAAAAAAACAAAAAGTCCTCATTTGTTAACTTCTGAATGCTCCAAAATAAACATAGACATTTTCAAATGACAAAACTCAAGTAAACTCATCAATAAAATTAAAGCATGAATTACATGCCTCTTTAAAAGATTCAAACCAGAACAAAAAAAAAAAACAAAAAGTCCTCATTTGTTAACTTCTGAATGCTCCAAAATAAACATAGACATTTTCAAATGACAAAACTCAAGTAAACTCATCAATAAAATTAAAGCATGAATTACATGTCTCTTTAAAACATTCAAACCAGAACAAAAAAAATAAAAAGTCCAACATTTTATTTCACATGCCATGTTCATGTTTTATTTGTTGAATTAGGTGATTAAAAGTAGGCTCAGTGAGAACCAGAAAACAGAGTTGTTGTGTATAATTTCATGACTGTTATTAGCCTTGTAGCAGGGCTCAAAGTACATCTTCAAAAATCTAATACAGTTAATCATAATATTCTAGAAAAAAAAATTTAAAACAAGCTCCATAACATTCATAATATCTGAGTTTATCAAATCATAAACTACATTTTCTTGATATGCAATGTTCAGGTTCATAATCCACCCCCAAAAAAGCCCTAAAATAGAAAGAAAAAAAAAGCCCTAGATCTACAATGCATCACCATGGAGTGTTAGACCAAACCTTTGCGTGATCTATCGTTTGGGAAGTGTTATCGGCGTCGGGAGGGACCGTCGGGGAGGGCTATCGGCTTCGGGTGGCGATCGGATGGTGGGCGGCGTCGGGCAGTGATTTCGTAAACATGGCGAGAGAGACAGAGAGAGTGAATGAGAGACAGAGTGAAGGGTTTCATGTAATTGTTTAACCTAGGTTAGTCTAACTATGGTCTAACTATGGTTGGTGAGAAGTTAGTTTTGGTGGAAGTTTAATTTTACTTTACCTTGATCACCACTCTCTATTCGGTGGACCTTCTATGGTTGGTGAGAAGTTAGTTTTGGTGGAAATTTAATTTTACTTTACCTTGATCACCACTCTCTATTCGGTGGACCTTTGATCGTCCGCAACTAATATAAAGCGGGCGTCCGCTTTAGACCCCGTTGTGTGTGTGTGTGTATATATATATATATATATATATATATATATATATATATATATATAGTTACGATTAGGTGCGGTGTGCGATCACGGGCCGTCGATCACAGGTCCATCGCATCGAACGGTCGGGTGCGATTCACATCGACCGTTGGATGCGATGGACCCGCGATCGGACGACCCATGTCGCACACCGCACCTAATCGTATCACTATATATATATATATATATATATATATATATATATATATATATATATATATATATATATAGGGAGGTTATTGCGTGCGGCGAACGGCGGGTGCGACAGCGATCACGGGTCCATCGCATCTGACGATCGGGTGCGATTCACGTCGACCGTTGGATGCGATGTACCCGCGATCGAATGGCCCACGTCGCGGCAGCACCCGCCGTTCGCCGCACGTAATAATTTTCATATATATATAGGGAAATGATACGGTGCGGGTCGTGCGGACGTGCAGCATCGACCACGGGCCGTCGATCACAGGTCCATCGCGGGTCCATCGCATCGGACGGTCGGGGGCGATTCATCTCGACCGTTGGATGCGATGGACCCACGATCGGACGACTCACGTCGGATCCGTACAACCGCACGACCCGCATATTATCACTCGCGTATATATATATATATATATATATATATATATATATATATATATATATATATATATATATATAGGGAGCCGATTACGTGCGGTGTGCGGTCGGTGCGGTGCACGATCACGGGCCGTCGATCACGGGTCCATCGCATCGGACGGTCGGGTGCGATTCACGTCGACCGTTGGATGCGATGGACCCGCGATCGGACGACCCACGTCGCGCACCGCACCGACCGCACACCGCACCTAATCGTCGGCATATATATATATATATATATATATATATATATATATATATATATATATATATATATATATAGGGACGTGATTAGGTGCGGTCGGTACGGTCGCCGCACGACTGCACCTAATCGTTTTTGTGTGTATATATATATATATATATATATGAAATGCTAATAGACTGTAACATGAGATTAAAACACGTTAATAATGCATGCATTGACCCAAGAGCCCAACGTGTATATTCACTATCCTCCCAAAACCAATCCCAACTATTTTAAATCGCAAAAAAAAAAAACCAAATGCCGAGGGTCAATGGCCGTTGCCAAATAGAGGATATCCGACGGGCTATAATCCGTCGGCAAAAGTCAGACAAGTTTTGCCTACACCCTTACCGTCGACGGACTTGTGATGGAGGTTAATGCGGACGGCTTTAGTTCGTCGAGAAATGTCAAAATTTTGGCTGTGATATTGAGGTAGGATTTGTCCACCATTTTCTTCAAAAAAATAAAATAAAATCATATAACATAGTACAATGTCTCTCACACAGTTAGTGCAGTGGTGAGGACACCTCCTCTTTTAGTGGATGGGTTGGGGTCGATTCTTGCATCCAAAACAGCTCAAAGGGCTGAGTGTACTTATGGGCTTTGTTCATCTAACTTTATAATTGTCCTTTAAAAAAATAAATAAAACAAAGGATTTAAATAAGAAGATAATTTGTATATATGTAAATCTACTTTTCAAGGTGATGGAACTTGATGGGAAGGCCCTTGGTCGGGTAAGGCATGGGGTCCCTGGTGATAGGCTCGTCCAGGACCATCTCTGACCACCAGTAGCTGACGATCAGGTGGGGAACGATGAGCAACACCTCGATGCGGGCAAACTCGTTACCGGGGCAGATGTGTGGCCCAGCGGCAAAGGGGATGTACGAGAATAGAGGGAACGACTTTGATGGACCCATAAATCGGGACGGGTCGAACCGTTCAGGGTCCGGGAAGATGTTCTTGTCCATGTGTGTGACAGTGGCCACCCAAAACACCAGTGACATAAAACCAGAACTAGAAGTCTAGAAATATCATAATATCATGTGTTTCACATATGAGGTTAACGCATGTCAATATCCATTGACAATTCCACAAGTCAACACTTCTTAGGTGTCAGTCTCCAATAAAGAACTAATAGGTGTGGATTCCTAACACTTTTTGAAAAGTTTTTTCCCAAATCTAATGTGATGTAATGGAGACCACAAATTATGAACATATGATTATAATCCATACCTGCCACCAAAAGAAGTATCTTTGACAATCTTTTTGAAGGTTCCAAGCACCGGAGGGTTCATCCTCATGAGCTCCTGAGCCACACTCCATGTATACTTCATCTTTTGTAGTTCATTCCATGTTAGATTCTCATCTTCCACTCCTTCTCTCTCCTTTTAAATTGCTTCTTGTTCCATAAATATCATAGTTTTCCGATTGAAAAAAAACTACCATCAAAAATCAAATTGTACTAGAGATGATATCATCAAGGTTATATGACTCATATCATCAGACCTAATCAGTTTATGATTTGTGGCAAAAATTGTCACAAGTCAATCTTTTATTTGTTGAAAAGTGACTAGGTAACAACCTTCAATTATGCCGTTGCACACAACGTGGTCCCTCGCTATGAGCCTCAACAAGAGGCTTAGGGGGACCGCAGTTGTGTCATGACTTCCGATTATCAACGTGATGAGATTGTCTATCAGTACATCATCCCTGATATCTTCACCATTCTCGTCTCTCAGATTCATGAAAGACGAGATCACGTCATCCTTTGAGCTCACCCTACCTTCCAAGATCTCCTTCCTCCTCTTCCTGATGAGATCGGAAAAGCGATTGCAGATCCTTTTGCGGGCTCTTATTGCCCGGCGGAATGGAGTCATTGGAAGGTTGAAGGGAAGGGTCCACAGTCCTCTGAGAGCTGTAGTGAAATCTTCAAACAACAAGTCTTGTTTATTTCCAGGAGGGATTGCAAACAACAAAGTACATGTCACCCTGAATGTTAGTCTCTTCAGTAGCATCACTGCTTTCACTGTTTCTTTTCCTTCAAACTCCTGCATCACATGTGAAATGGTGAATGTTGGACTACTAATATATATACATTTATATGTGGTACAACTATTAAATTACAAATGACAATTTAAAAAAAAATAACATTAATTTTTAATAACTTATGACTCAGATATATATATATATTACACATAAGGTATGATTTTTTAGTCTTTTTTATGTAAGAAAATTTTAAACACACTTTTATTTTGGGCAGGTCTAGACCCACCAACTTAACAGCAGATCCCACCAACTAACTTATCCCACCAACCAGCTTTTTTATTATTTCTTTAGCCACCACCATATATATTCAACAGTCAACACACATCAAAACCTAATCCCACCACCCCCATTTTTTTCACAGTTTTTTTTTTACTCTCCCCCTCTTTCCTCTTCTCTTCTTCCCTGTTTTCTCACCTCATTTCACACCCAATGAACCATGCACACCTTTGTCTTCTAGCTTGATCTGCCTCTTTCATCTTCATTGCAAGCATAATGATTTTCATCAGACCTCTCTGATTCACTAGCAACCACATTATGCCTCACTGCTTTTCACTACCCTCTCCCCAGTCACCATGGTCTTCTTCCTCACTTTCAGATCCTTTTCCTTCACTTTCTGTCACATGCTCACTGCCCTCTCTTTCATGCAAACTTTGTGGTCTCTCCCCCTCACTGCAAACCTGATCAAGATCCATATCATGCATCACTGGTATCGTTCGATGGGGCTCGAGGTACCTAATCCAGTTCGATGAGGGTCTTGTCAACAGAAGTTCTATCATGGTATGGATGACTTTTATGTCATCTATTAAGGGAGTAACGTTCAACAGGGAGATCATCGTAGTATATGGAAGTGCCTTGGGTGGGAGTGTTTTTGTTTTTTGTTTGGTGGGATTGGGTGGGATTAATGACAACCAAACTTTTCATAGGAGTTTAAACATTCATCATTCTATATATATATATAGAAAGATTGATTCATCATTCTATATATATATATATATATATATATATATATATATATATATATATATATATATATATATATATATATATATATATATATATATGTGGTCGCGATTACGTGCGGTATGCAGTCGGTGCGGTTTACGACGTGGGCCGTCCGATCGCGGGTCCATCGCATCCAACGGTCGACGTGAATCGCACCCGACCGTCCGATGCGATGGACCCGTGATCGACGGCCCGTGATCGCGCACCGCATCGACCGTAAACCGCACCTAATCGGCTCCCTATATATATATATATATATATATATATATATATATATATATATATATATTTGGACTAAACTTTACCAAAAAGATTGATTCATCTCTCAACTCTTAAAATCTAATAACATATATTGTATTAAAAAAATAAAATCAGATCAGGGTAATGAAGAATAAATTTTAATTAAATCAAAGTTATTTTAAAAATTAACCCAACTATAATAGCGTGTGCGTAGTTGTCATATAGAAGGATTCAAGAGTAATTAGGTAATAGTGAAAATGGTGAAATTCAAGAAAAAAAAGGAGAAACACATCAGGAAGATCAATTTTTTTGAAGAATTTGAAATTGAATTAAACATCATTTGATGGACAATTTAACTAGATGCTAAGATAGTTATGCCACAAAACATTATCCAAATTGATTCATCTCACTTTCAAAAAAAATCATGAACCATTGTGATCAACCAAAATTAAACCTGCACTAGCAAAACCAAAAAAAAAAAAAAAAAGGCTAAGGGAAGATCAATAGTGCACCAGTGATAATTGTTGTTTCACCACCAAATCCATTTCTCCAACGTACTTTTGGAGAATCTCCGGCCCGAGGAAGCTCGACATCGCCCCTCTCATCAACCTATGCAGGCTTCAGCCAAGCTCAAAAGTGTTGTACTTCCCCATGATGATCACAACCGTCTGGTTGGTTGCTTGTGATGGCATTATCATTTGAATGAAAAACAAATCGATTACCTGTTGTGCCCACCATGAATACAGTGGGACAACTTAAAAGTGCTGTTTTGAAAACCGAACCATACTTAGCAACCCTTTTAGATATCCATTCTTGAGTCTTGTCGAGCTTCTGAGCCCTCAAAAAGCCGATCATCTCTCCAATGAACGGTAGCCCTACAGATCCCGGAGGGACTAGTGGTACCTTGTGCTGGGAATGTGAAGGGGGGTATGAATTTGAGGGGACCGGATCCGGTCAGTGCTCGATCTCGGTCAGTACTGAACTGCACCACGTGCAAATCGAACTGCACCACTTATAAATCGAACTGCATAACCAATTGTTGAGTATATTTTTTACTCTCTTATTGGATTCAATCAGCAATTGGAGAAAATATGAATTCCTAAGTATCATCAGTATCCAATAAGAGAGTGAAAAATATACCCAATAATTGGTTGCGCAGTTCGATTTATAAGTGATGCAGTTCGATTTGAACGTGGTGCAGTTCGGTACTGACCGAACTGACTAAGCTCGGCACTGACCAAATCCGGTCTCAAATTTGAGACATGTGAATATTAGGATTGATGTTACTATGATTAATGTGAGTGCAAGAAATACTGGTTGGTCTAACAAAAAATTGTTTATGGAGAGAGATCTGGAGAGAGAGAGAGAGAGAGAGAGAGAGAGAGGTGTGTTTTGATTAATGTTTTTTTTTCATGTTAGAAGTGAAGGCATTGTTGTTTGTGGCTGGAAGACACTGATGCTTCACCACACATTATGTCATCATCTGAAGTGCCTAAAGGCCCCAGTTTTTAGGTGATCGATCAGGTTAAAAACATGTTGTACGTGTAGCTTTTTGAAGAACCTTTCAGTAATACAATAAAAGTATCCAACCTGAAAATTAATTAAGATAATCTTAAAAGTTGTTTTAAGTAAAAAATTCATGTTCAAACTTGTTTTCAAACACTAATTAAGTTATCACAAATTTGTTTGTGCATTGTTACAGTAGTTCTCATATGCAATTATGCAACCCCTTTTATACAGTTTTTTTTAATGAATTACACTTCCTTGGATGAATTATATGATTTTTTATTACACAAAAGAGTATACATCGACCTCAAAGAGGGGCTGCAGATAAATAAGACTACTGTTTGGGAGATTATTCACATGTTTTTATAATAGCAAATCTTTTTAATCAAATGTACTATATTTATGTGAAGAAGACCTTCGATATCAATTTTCTGTACGTATATGGAGTCTTTATCATTCACAGATTCACGTGTTCCATGAATCCATACAAACAAACATCTGCTGCTAACTGTGCATTGTGAGGTCAATATGTGCGCATCTAATAAAATGCTAAAAGCTAATCAGACAGTTTGGTTTGAGGGTGCGGTCGGTAATTTTTTTTTTTTTTTTGGGATTTTAGCTTTTTTAAAAAGCCAAAAGTTAAAAAAGCTAGTTGTTATTAAATAGGTCAGTTTACATGCATCATCATTATTATTAGATTTTGTCAAATGATCGTGTATCAAATTTTGTGTTTTATAAAGCAGTCATCATCATTACATCATAAAAAAGTGTGTATAAAACAGTTAAAAGTTTCTTTTCAAACTGTATTTCCAAACGCACCCTAACATAAATTGAATTGATCAGCTCAATGTCTCTTTCAATTTAATGCAAAAGTTATCAGGTGGAAATTAGGGTTACAAAAAAGTTGATTGTGATGGCACATTGTTTAGATTGATCCGTTCGCATAAGATTATTCGGTTTTATTCATGAATAATTTAGTTCGATTTATGAATTATTTAGTTTGATCTAAAAGAGTTTTTTTCAACGTCAGTTTTAGGGTTGACATGCTCGTGGAGACTATGCACTGGGCTACAAATGAATATTATGTGGAACAATAATTTTGAATTCATAAGCTATTCTTTCTTAATTGTTCTTAAGTGCAATATTTATAACTCATATTGTGTAAGGACTCTCGATTTGATGCCTCTTGTATTTTTTTTTTTTTTTGAAAAAGATAAAAACTCCTACCAACACTGTTATTTGCGATCGCTTATATGAAATCATTTAAAGCAGTCCACTATCTTGATATATATTATATTGAAAAATAAAAATATACGAATAAGGTCTTGCTCAAGACAATTGTTTAGGCCCCCACCTAAGGAGGGCTTGAATCAAATTTAAAAAATTGAATGGTGAGATGTGTCTCTTTTTTAATTTTAAATTAATTCATTCCACACATTTTCTTACTCTTTTAATATCCCTAAATCAACCCTAAAATTTCAAAACACTCACTCTTTTTCCAACATCTCTCCCTCACTCCCTTCGAAACAATTTTTTTTATTCTTTTTCTCAAATTCATTTTTTTCTCTCCCTATGGTTGAATAATATAGTATTCAAACCCCCTTTTAAAGATTTTTTTTTATATTTATAATTTTCTCATTCTATTTTATATTTATAATTTTCTCAAATTCATTTTTTTCTCTCCCTATGGTTGAATACTATAGTATTCAAACCCCCTTTTAAAGATATTTTTTTATATTTATAATTTTCTCATTCTATTAAATTTTTTTGCTATTTATTAAGCATATATGATAATGTAGAATATTTTAATTTAAATGATTATATAATATTATGTATCAATTTTGTAATATTTATAACTTATAATAAAATGATGTGTAATATTAAAACAATCTAAATTTTTTTTTAAAATATATATATGGCCCATTTTAAAAATTTCTCTAGTGTCCAGTCACAAAATTCAACTCTCATAACAGGCCCTGTATGCATTCAATTTACGAGTATAATTATTTACAAAAAAATAAGTTTTATTTAGCTAAGTATATATTTTAAAAAAATGAAAACGTGAAATAAGCTTATCAATTATCATATATAACTAACTGTTTCTGAAGACGTGTATCTATTTATATAGGTTTGTGTATACCATTTTAATCATTATATTTATATTGGGATATTATGAAGACTCGTCCACTAAAGAAACTTGGAAGCCAAGCCTTCTTATCATGATTTTGATGCCCTTCTTTTGTAAGTTTTAACATTAATGATTGATGTTAAAAGCAATTTTAAGGGGCAAAAAGAAAGATTATCCATAGATAGCATCAATTCTTGATATGCAATTAAAAAATAAATATTCCCCTTTTTTTTAGGTTAATGGAGGTCTCACTCAATTTTTTTGATTTTAACAGTTCATCCCATGATAAGATAGCTTTGAAAACGATGGATTACATTTCCTTAATATTCTTATTCTTTTTAACTTTGATAATCCGTATGAATCATATATCTTAATATTAAATTATATATATATATAATCCGTATGAATCCGTATGAATCCGTATGAATCATATATATATATATATATATATAGCGATGATTACGTGCGGCGAACGGCGGGTGCGGCGTCGATCACGGGTCCATCGCATCGGACGGTCGGGTGCGATTCACGTCCACCATTGGATGCGATGGACCCGCGATCGAATGGCTCACGTCGCCGCCGCACCAGCCGTTCGCCGCACGTAATCGCTCGCGTGTATATATATATATATATATATATATATATATATATATATATATATATATATATATACGCGAGCGATTACGTACGGCGAACGGCGGGTGCGGCGGCGACGTGAGCCATTCGATCGCGGGTCCATCGCATCCAATGGTGGACGTGAATCGCACCCGACCGTCCGATGCGATGGACCCGTGATCGACGCCGCACCCGCCGTTCGCCGCACGTAATCATCGCTATATCGCTATATATATATATATATATATATATATATATATATATATATATATATATATATATAGAGTCGTGATATTATACGGTCGTGCGGTCGCGATTCACGGGCCGTCGATCACGGGTCCATCGCATCGGACGGTCGGGTGCGATTCACGTCGACCGTTGGATGCGATGGACCCGCGATCGGACGACGCACGTCGAATCCGCACGACCGCACCGACCGCATATTATCGAAAATCTATATATATATATATATATATATATATATATATATATATATATATATATATATATATATGATTTCAGAGCTCCTTAAATTGAGATATATATATATACATGCACCATACACTAGGTGGGATAATATGTTAGAGATAGAAGATGATGCAATATTAAGAGCATCTTCAATCCTATACTCAATTTTTTATCCAAATTTAAATTTGAGTAAAAGTCACCCAAAATTCTCTTAAACCATTTACTGATACATTTTACTCAAATCTTTATCCAAATCAAGGGAGACTCAAATCTTTACCAAAATTTTCAACATTTCTTTTTTTCCTTTTATCTCCACATTTTCTTCTAATGTGACAATTTTTTCCCTTCAACTCTATTTTTAGTTGAATTATATTAGATGTCTTCCCACCCCCCAAAATTTTCACCATCTCTTGAATTAAAAAAAAGTGGTATTTTTTCTTAAATCTTCATCTTTGTTATTTAACTTCTTATTTTTACTCCAATAAAAAAAGATTATTTTTATTTTTTTCAAAAAATTGGATGATTATAATTTTTAAATCTAAATATATTGAAGAGAAGAAAATTTTGAGTAGTAAAAATGTTTTGGGAAAGACTTTGAAAATGTTTATAGAAAATAATTAAAAGAAGATATGAATTTGTTAAAAGATTTGAGCAACACACAAAGTGATGGTTAGAAATACATCATATCAAATCAAGTTTTTACTCAAATTTTAAATAAAATTTAAGTATAAGTTTGAGTAAGGGCTGGAGATGACCTAACATCAAGATTTTGATTTGTTAGGATCCATGTTTGGATGTATTTTATATTTAAATAACAAAAAAATAGCAAACAATTATTCAAATACCTTTTTGGAGTGAGTTTTTTAAAGGAAAAATGACAAAAAAAAAACTCTCTTAAAAGTTAAAAACCCTTATGTAATTAGATCTTTAACATCCTCTCTAACCCTTGGTAGGTTATTCCACAAAAAAAAATATACTTCCTACAAAACAACAATATCTCTCTATATGACCCAAATCAATCACTTTAGATGTTATGTTATTATATATCATATTATGTGTTTATTATATATATTTTACAAAATGATATTTATTATTTTTCATTATGTATAATCATAATATGTAATTGGAATTTGTGTTGTGCCCTAATGCAGCAGATGATATTTTAATATTCTAATTTTTTTTTTTGCTTGGCTATTCAAATATTTTAATGGCATCATTAGTACATATCCCATTTTTTAAAGAAGTATCAATATTTAATAGAATTCATTGTTAAAAACTCAAATTATATTGCACATATCTCACAAAATACACCTAATTATAAAAGAATCTAGAATAAAAAAAATTTACGTGAGAATGTGTGAAATACATTTAACAAAATTAAGAGGATAAAATATTTTAACAAAATTAAAAAGTATGGATATGTTAAGAATCAAATTACACAATGATAGATTAGTCTTTTGTATTTCTAAGATTGTAAAATGAGATTTTTTTAGATATATATTTAAAAAGTAACTGATTTGAGTATTTGTAACTTCTAGGATACTTTTTTTTAGTCATTTTCCCCTTTTTAAAATCCACCACGGCTTTTTCAATGTAAAAAAACACAACAACTAAAAATATTATTAAAAAAATGTTATCAAAAGTCAAAATTAAAATGTCATAATTTAAGAATCTAATATTTAAAAACATTGTTTGAAGTTTCATTTGTATATAAATCATATTTAATTTAAATTAATTTATTCACTCTCAATGACCAGTTGATGAGAGAAACAAGTTTTTCTAATTTATGGAAAAAAGTTAACTTTCCAAAAATCTAACAAAAAATTATTTCTTAAAAATTGTTTTAAAAATTTAAATTTTCGATAAGAATGAGAATTCGTCATTCTCAAAAATCCAGTTATGATAAATAATTTTTTCCTAAAATATCACAATTAATGTTCTTCCCAAAGTGCCCCCACTTATTTGAGTGAGTGCCTCCAACGTGGTCCAACTCATGGAGCCCATGATTCCAACAGAAATGATAATCTAAACCGTCTAAACGTGATCTAACGATCCACATCAACGGGTTCGGATCGTCTATGGTCGACCTACAGGATACTCCCTGTAGCAACCACTAATTCAACGCCAAAGGTAAAAAGCAAACCCATCACTCCAACGTCTCTAATTGCCTCATCTTCTCTGAAGGACCCCCACAAAATAGTATTTTCAAAACAGTGCTGCTACCTAGGCCCTATAAATTAAACCCCATTTGTGAGCCCCAATAGGTGACACTCTCCTATTGATTCCCTATTTGACTTTTTCAAACCATCAAAATGTCAATGACAAAACTACCATTCTTATAATTTTAAAAATTGCCTAATATCCTCATTAAAATCGTAACTGAATGCCACAAAATGTGGCATTATTAATTCCTCTCCCCCATGTAATATATTTTGAAAAAATTTGAATGTTTGGTTCCAATTTGGGGAAAACCATATGAACGGAAAAAAAAAATAGGCGATCAAGATTTCAATCCATCTGATTCTCTTTCCCAACAAACTGTCAACAATGGCAAAGAAAAAAGGACGAATTTCTTCCGGCAATCGAAATTTCATCGTCGCTTTGTATTTTTTTTTTCACAAAAAAACAGGTCATTTATATGTGATAAAGTGGTCACGTTCTTTTTTTTTTTGCACCTCTTATTAAACGAAATATTTGATTTTCAAAATAATATATAAAATGATTTCCTTCGGTTATCTAGACTTCTGTTAATCTGATTGTATTTGACATCCATTTGAAGAATCATTGTTTCAAATACTTTGCATTTGAAATAAAAAAAAAGATTTGAAATCAGTGATTCAGATTCATGCATCTGAATAAAAAAAATCTGTTTATCAAAATACATTGTCATTAATCTCTAAGGGCCCGTTTGGGGTGTGACATAAGATTATTTACCCTTGATAACTATACTGTGATAGATAACAATCCATGCTGAATAAGTAAATTTTTGTTTGGTTGTCTTTTCTGTTATTCTCATTGAGAAACGTAAAATTGATCTTTTTGTTGTTTGGTTCACCTTGAATAAAATAAGGATAAGTGGTAGATAAGAGATGGATAAGAGTTTATGACTTTTTAAATGACAATTATACCCCTGCATAAATTATTTGTGTTTGAGAATAAGTATAATAGATATGAGTGTGATATGATAGATGTGACAGTTTTTGGAATGTGTGCAGAGAGTGTTAGGTGAGATAAATATTTTAAAATGACAGAGAAGGGTATTTTTATCAATTGGCATAGATAAACCATGATAAGCAATTCCACTATTTTCTTAGAATAGTTATCAGGCCTTATCCTAGCTTATCCAGACATAACTATCAAGGTTTATTCTTGTCAAACAAACAGCTGTTTGGGGCTTATTCTACTGTATTCTCCCATATCCACCCTTTATTCTCCACCCAAACGGGGGGATAATATATTATGAAATTGTTTTCTGATACATTGTCTTCGTCTGCCAGTGTATCAATTATTAAAGGAAAAATGAAATTACATTTTTCAATTGTTTAGGGTTTTCGTGTGCATATTTCGCTTTTGATGAAATAAGAACATAAGTCAGATACATGTATCTGAAAAATTTATATAATGTGCAATTGTTTCATGATTCAGTGAAATAAAATCTTGTTGACTAAGCAATTAACAGTAGCCAAATGAAATCTTTGAAATATCATATGCATATAGATCATGAATTATTATATTATCTTTGATAATTAACATGCATTGTTTGATGAAATTATCTTATTTTTTTGTAAAACAATCTATGTATCTTAATCAACTGTACATGTATCTGAAAACCTGTTATCAAATAAATATGAATCCGTAGCAATTATGTAGCAACAGAGATCCTAATAGTTACATTACATGCTATTAGCAAGTAGCCATGAATCAAATTGTATTGTGTATTAAAAACTTCAATCTTATATTTTGGATTACTCAACTGTTTCTATAAATCCCTTGATGAAAATAGATTAATGCTCTTGTAAAAATTATATGTATCTAAATCAACTGTATTTGAAATTGTTATATAAAACATGGCTAAATCATTTGGCTGTATCTGAAAAAACAAACATGCGATAGCATTTATTTGTGTGCAATCTAGCTGTTCATATGTATCTGAAATATAGATGTTATATATAGTTTTGATCTCTCTGATATTTGTTTGAAACTCTTGATTTGATTTTTAAAACACATCTGTATCTTAATACACAAAAAGACAGTGTTTGTCCACTGTTCATATAGAAAAGACAATGTCATGTGTATGATAGTGTATTAGGCATTTCAACTGCATCTCGATGTTGTACGAATTATGCAGAAGCAAAAAAGACAGAGTTGATGAACAAAGAAGAAATTGGGCATACTATCTCCAGTACAGATCTACAATGCACAAAATATTTGAAACATCTGCAGCAATAGAGTTGAGCCAAAGACATGCAGACAATCTCTTCTACATTTTGTTGATCAACCACAACAAACAATTCCTTTGACAAACTAGTTTTCACGGAACAAGGATCATTGATGTCATACAAATTAATTGAGTCTTCACATGTGTCCACAAAATCATCATAATTGCCTGGTGAAAAAAAAGAATATCAACCATTTATTATCAATTAAGATACAATAATGTATTTGAAAATACAAATGAATAAATATGGTATACATGCTACTTAGAACTGCACTAAAAAATTCATAAAAGGTCTTCAAAATACCAACAATAAGCAATTACATATTAATAAGCTATCCATGAATCAAATTCATAAAAATAAAAATAACTACCATAAAAAAATGGGCTGAATCAAATTCAGATACAAGTGTATCTGGAATTTGAATTAACAAATCCACATACAAGTGAATGTCCAGTGTATTTCAAAATCTTGAATCTGAATTAGTAGAATAATACTGATATAAAACTAAAAAATATGAAAAATGACACATTATACATAATGATACACAAATACACAATCATGAACGATTGTAAAGATCATACATGGTACACAACAATGCATGAAAATTAAGATACAGCCTATGTATCTGAATTTAAAATGAAATTTAGATTCAATTAATGTATACGATGATTCAAATAAAAAACGAGTCTACAAGATTAAACATTCTCAAACACAAATCAGATTGTTCAGAACGAATCAATTGCCTGACCTGATACAATCGCCATTGATTGCACCACAAACATATCGAAAAATAAAAAAAGCTGCAATCGAGATCAAGATCCTCGCCCAAACTGCAATTCAGATTTAATTTATATTATTTTGAAATCAAATTTGAATTCCGTGAACACAATGCAATCGAGATCATGAACTTCACCAAAACTGCAATTCACGTTTATTTTTCTGTTCTTCTGAAATCCAGACGAATTTCTTTCAAATGAAGATCCTCACAAAAACTGCAATCAATTTCATTTTTCGGGATCACAAATTTCTTTCAAACGAATTGTTTGTTTTCCAAAAAAAGAAAGAAACAACAAATTGATTCGTGTGATCAGTTACATCCAAAGATTGTGGGAGCGGTTACATATTTAATATTTATTTGGCAATAAAGGGTAAATGAGAGATTTCAACCTTGCCACCTCATGGGGCTTAAGATGGGGCCTATCAATTGGGGCCCAAAAAACATTATTGTTTCCAAAATACTCCCCCAATCCCACACACCAAAACATGAGTCCAGCCTCCACAAAAAAAAAAAAAAAATTTAAGTCCTTACTTCATATTAAGTTCAGATTAAATATTTTTAAATCTATCCTTTTTTTTTAAAATCAAACAACCAATATAAAGTTCACAATCAATCTTATCTTATCAAACTTATCGGTTGGTGTAAAAAAAAACAATTAAAATTTTAATAATTATTAAATAAATCATTTGTATAATTTATTATGAAATTATATATAAAAGAGATATGTTACAACTGAAAATGAGTTTTTTGTATATATTAACCAACCATATATTGTAAAAATATCACATTTGAAACTCTAAAACCAACAATATTGCTTGAATGGATAAAAAAATAACGTTTACACAATTTATGCCCCATTTGGATACGAGTTTAGATAGATTCTTAATTTTAAAAGTTAAAAATTCTCAAACTCAGATCTAAACTCATTTTTAGTGTTTAGTTTTTGAACCATTATCTTCCCTTTTTAGAGCAAAAAATCTTGCGATTAAAAATATAATTAAAAATATTTTTCAAAAACTCAGTTTAAAACACAAGTTTATAAGAATCATAACATTTAAACTTCACATCCAAACACAACCCCTTTCGAATAGTATTATTGAAAATAACAAATCATGGGGATATTTTACTAAAATATGATTTGTTAGAGTTACATGTACAAAAATAAATGAATGATATTATCTAAAATATATATAGACACAAAAAAATTTAAAAATTAAAATATTTATGAGATTCTTTAAAAATTTATAATTTAAGTATAATTCCGATTGGGGTGATCAATATCTTTTTGGAAAGAACTTTTTGATATATATTTATGATTTTGAAATAGATTTTTCTCAAAAATGACTATTTTAAGATAAAAAGTGAAAATAAATATTAAAACTCATTTGATCCAAAATTATCTATTTAACGTGGCATTTATTATCTATTTAATGTGATATTTATTGCTAGAACATATTAATTTGACAGTAGGCCCACATATTCCTCTTTATTTTGGTTTATTCATTTTCCTATTCTGTATCTAAACAATGGCTTAAAGATTTTCAATTAACAGGGACTTAATTTTTTGTTTTTTTTTTAGGGTGGACTTGTGTTTTGATGTGTGGGATTGAGGGAGTATTTTGAAAATATTATTTTTTGGGGTTCCTTTAGAGAAGATGAGGCAATTTGAGACGTTGGAGAGATGGGTTTGCTTTTTACCTTTACAGGTGGCGCTCAATTAGTGGCTGCTACAGGGAGTATCCTGTAGGTCGACCACAGATGATCCGAATCCCCACATCAACAACCCAGCCAATTTGAGGTGTCAATATTAATATATGATGGTAGTTAATGATTGATCATATGACCAATTAATTAAGAAACTTAAAAACCTCATTTTTTAGTAAACAAGGAAAGATTAATAATCCACCGACAAAACGTGAAAAACGTTGGGGTATCGTCATCATTGAATCGGACGGCTGTAATTCGATCTCAGCAAATTTCAACCTGAGTGTATACAACCACCCCCACGAAAAAGACCCGCACTCAACGTCAGAATCGGACGGTCCAGAATACAAGTTGACCGTAATCGCGATAGGTCAAGCGTAAGTCCACAGATCGGACGGTCAGTGTTAAACAGAGTCCACAAAATGGTAAATTGTTTCTCACTTTTACCTTCCAAAAAAATGCCCGTCGAGTCTTTTTTTATTTAGAAACAAATCCTTCTAATCTTTTTTTATTATTCTCAAATCCCTAGAGAGTAAAAACATTATTATCTTAATTTTAGGTATCATTTAGAAACACGTTTTATTTTACTGTGGAATCATTCAATAGTCTCAAAGAGTCATATTTTTAAAAAATTAAAAGAACAACTCATAGTTGAGGTTTGGAAACATGTCCGAAAAGAAGCCTTTAATTTTTTAAATTAATTTACATATTTATAAAATGATCTTTTTGTTAGATAAATAGAAAATTGAAGTCATGGTCTCGTGATTGTAAATTCTGTTGTCAATTAGTATTTGAAAACACGTTTAAGTGATTTTATTTTTATAAGAATTATGTGTAAAAAAAATGTTCTCAAAAGTTCCAACTGAAACAAATCTTTGAAGAAAGTAACACAACCCACAACCGCTTTTGTCATTAATAATGAAAAATGAGGCTTTTAGAAAATCTAATAAAAATATTTTTTTTTGTAACATAATTTCAAAATAAACTTTAAATGGAAAATTCTTTTTAAATTGGTGCACTACATGGTTTGAATGATTCTACTTTTGCATGAAGCCAAAGCAGTATACCCGTTTCCAAAAATCTAAAACTTTGAATGATTAATTGAAAAATGTAGCTTAATTTTTAGTTATAAAGATTATCTTAAAAAAAGTATTTCAAATGGCATAAAATATTTTTTTATAATTAATCAATTTTCAAAAGTTATAAAAAGTATGATTCAGAGGAATTAATTACCTAGATAACTTTTTTAAGAAACAACCCTAAAGTCTTAGTTTGGGCAGCGACATAAGCTATTTCAAAATTAATAGTTATTACATGATAGATAACTATTCCAGCATAAATAAAAAATAAATTATTTTTTGTTTGATTGCGTTTTTAGTTATTCTCATTAGGCAACGCAATAATGAGGTTTTTGATGTTTGGTGGACCATGAATAAATGTGAATAAATTTTTTTAAAAGTAAAAAAATTAACATGTGGACCTTTGATACATGTGAGCCCCTTTTATACTAATGGATAAATTGGATGATATAATTGGGAAAACTTGATATACCAATAACAACTAATTCACATTAACTCTAACATAGACTCACCAATTTATTGCAAACAAATAATTTTTTAGACTTATTCTCTTATATTCTTCTTTATTCCTCCCCTATTCCGTATCTAAACACGGGCTCTAGAGAATTTCAAAACTTAGGGTTCTAGGGCGTGTCTATCCCCACCAAGCATTTTTCTTATCCCACCAATAAAAAAAACCGGTGTTTTGTTGTTCCGTTTTGCTGTTCCCGCCAATCCAATTTGATCAAAATCGGTCGCCATTTCAGGTTTTGGGTGATCGGATTTGGTCATCATTTCAGGTTCTGGGTGACCGTAATTGGTCGAACAGGGTTCAGAACTATATCTACTTATTCTTTGTAAACAAATAAATTTTTGGGTTTATCTATCATATTCTACATTTATTTTTTATCCAAATATATCTTATTAGACAAATATATATCATTCTTAAGCTTCATTTGAATTCGTAATTAAGATGATTCTTTGTTTGAAAAAAAAAAAACTACGAGTTGATTCAAAAACATTTTATATTTGGCTTTTGAAATTTGTCTGTTGTTGGAGATATGGATGAGTCAATTAAAAGATAAAGATTGTATCCCACTATTTTGAAAAGTAGTTATTGTGATTAAAGTTACTTTGACTATTTGTTACAGAGTGGGACATTTTTTCTTTCATCCTAATCTCTCACTTAAAGTGGCCCACACATCACACGGTTGAGAAGTACTGGATATGATTGTGATTCCAATTTCTGTTACAGTAACTACCCACATCCCGGGATTAAGTGGGAGGAATCCGTAATGGGTATGATTCCATAAAGATCTCATTACTGAGATTTGACCCCCCTTTTAGCATATATAAATGGGATTGGATCCCATTAGATATCCCAAGTCCAGAGAAGCTAATGAGAGGAAGTCAAATATTTCTTTAACCCTTTTATTTTACAGACTCCTTAGCAAAAGTCCAGAGAAAGAAAAGTTAGAGATACATCGTGATCGTCTTTCATTCAGATATAAAATATGTCAATCCATAAGTCTTCGATCATGTGAATTTAGTCTAACATCTGTAACTTATGAAAAAAAATTGTTCTTATATTATACATTTAAGAATAATGATTTATTCTCCCTATATTACACGTCATGAGATTATGTTTTCAAGAAAAAAATTATAAACTTCATTACAAATTCTGTTCGACCAGGTTCGGTTGCCCAAAACCTGAAATGATGACTAAATCCAGTCGCCCAAAAAACTGAAATGACGACCAAGTCCGGTCGCCCAAAACCTGAAATGACGATCAAATTTGATCAAACTGACCGGATCGGTGGGGATAGCAAAACATCGATTTTTTTTAACAGATTGATGGGGTAAGAAAAATGGTGGGTGGGACTAGACGGGCCCATGGTTCTTACAACCCTAATTTTTTATGTAAAGGATGAAGGGTAGGTTAAGATATTCTGGAGTGCCATTGCATTGTACAATTAAAAAAGAGGATTATTGGGTGGATTTTATTGTATTTTTTTATTTTCGTTGTTTGCTAGGACAGCAAGAACGGAAGCTGGACCCCGTCTTTGGAGTGTCCCGCATGCATTCCCTCTCTCTCTCTCTCTCACATCTCGCGTGCATCCTCTCCTCTGCATGCACACCAACCTTTTCGTCTCCTTCACTACTCTCTGATCTGAACCCACGTTTTTTTCAGACCGAAAACCGGTTCAGAATCCCCTTTTTTTTTGTACCATCTGATCTGTAGCAACATAAATATCCGATTTTTGCATGTTGTGATTGGATTACAGGCGGAGTATTGAAGTGGGTCGTCGTTGGTTTCCCCTTTTTTGGTGTTTTTGATTGTTGGGTCGAGATGGGTCTCGCGTTGGAGCCTCGGAAAGCGTGAAAAGGTGGGTCCTTTTTTTTTCGGTTTATTTTGGGGGTTTTAGTGATGGAGGAATGATGGGTTCTCTTTATAACTTTGATTTTTTTTTTTTGCAGAGATTTGGTTTAGGTTTTTGATGGGGACAAGATCTTGCATGAACCTGTTTTGCAAGGTGAATTCGTCGGTCGAATGGAGGGAAGGTTGGCCCCTTCGATCGGGTGTTTTTGCTAGTCTCTGCGACAAGTGCGGGTATTGCCTTCCTGTCCTTCCCTTTTGTACTTGAAAATTGCCACTATTCATGGTTTCTGCTCTCTCACTGTATATTGTTTTTTTTTTAAGTTTTGTGTTTTATACTTGTTTTTTGAATCAATTAGTAGTAACACAATCATGTTTTCAAGTTTTGATGGAATGGGTTTGTAGAGTTTAGCTTTTTAGGGTGTTTTACTGAGAAGAAGTATGGCTTAAATGATTTGCAGATAGGGGTTTATGATGTGTAAATATACAGTACAGATTTGCAGGATTCAGATAATCAGGGTTTTTTTTGGAGAAACAGAAAAAATGGGTAAAACTGACTTCAGATGTTGTTCTGAAGTATGGTAGTGGGTGAGTTGACTGTGGTATAAGTGATGGATATGCCTATCTATTCTAACATGAAGATTAAGTACAATGGTGCCAGTGCACTTGAACTGTTTATCGAAATGCCTTAGAAAAGTCTTGAAGATATTGGAGGGTGAAGGCGGGTGGGCTGAAGGACTTATCGTCAAACAGTGTGTGGGCATATTGAAAGGTCGTGAGATTTTTGGCTTTTCTGGCAAATGAATGGAAACCAACTTCGATTTACTAGATGAAGCCTTGGAATTTAGAGATGAATGATGGGTGCATAACGAAATAGTTAATGTCAGTCTAAGTCTGTAACCTTATCATTTGTGGGTTTATAGATTTTTAATTTTTTTACGTCTTAGCTAAATAGTACATCAGTTTCACCATTGCTCACCGTTGCTCTGCACTGACATAGAGTTCTTAGAGTTGGTAAAAATGTTTCATAATGTTAAGAAGAGGTTAGATCCAATATGTAGTTATGGTCTTATGGAAGGTGTGGGATATAATTGAAAAGCGAGTGTTTCCCTGAAAATTTCAAATTCATGTTTTCACCTAAGTGTAAATTCTTTAGCTGGTCGCAGTTTCGGATTTTGTTACGATCTTGATACATCGAGGCTGGATTAAACTGGCAATCTTATAAGAAGGTTGCAGATTTGGTTGTTCAAAATGGAATCTGATTAGGTGAAATCTAGATAGATCTAAATCCCCTGTTTGGTTTGCAGATAGGATAAAAACCAAATAAAGAACAATTATTTGGTTATGATAGTACATGATAGTTATTCATATTTTTAATCCCTAAATAACATAAATGTGAAGAAACTGGGCAGTGGAAAGAAGGCCTGAATGTGAGCTTGTAATGGGTCAATCATCAACAGAAAGTTGATTTGATGCCTCAAGGTAGTTATGCATTCTTTTGCCTTATTTTGCCCTTAATCAAAGGGCTTCCACAAGTTGAATCAAAGAGATTTAAAAATGGTCGTTAAGGGGCACGAGATTCGAGGTTTGTAAGAGTTAGATAAAATGGTTTTTTCATTTTGGTATGAGTGCCATTCCTCCTGGAGGTTGTTGAATATTAATAAATAATTATGACCGATTGCCAATATGTTCTTGTATAAATCAAGAATCTTGTTCTCAACAATGCTTTTGTCAAAGCACGACATTGTTTGTTTGTGCGTATAAAGATTGTCA
Organism: Acorus calamus; assembly: GCA_030737845.1. Lineage (NCBI taxonomy): Eukaryota > Viridiplantae > Streptophyta > Magnoliopsida > Acorales > Acoraceae > Acorus > Acorus calamus. The sequence goes on along the minus strand of CM060878.1, from coordinate 26,763,283 downwards.
CCCATTGCACATTTATTTTCACAAAACATTGAAAAATGACAGCTGTTTTTAATTTTTATGAATTTTATTAATACAGGTGTAGCGAACAAATTTTGTCCCTTACAAATTTTAAAGATATAGGATATGCTCAAGGAGCAAATCAATACATAGGAAAGATTGTTGCGGGTACAACTCGATCTTTTAATCCTCTGATCCTCGGTCTCCTTCGAAGAGTATCTCGAGAATTACAACTTCAGGGATTTTACAAGTTTGTGAAAATTTAAAAGGAAGAAGATAGCGGTGCGTGATCCTTCTGGCCTTTTGGTTTTGGGCCTTGTTGTTTAGGACTAGCGATGCTTTGTTCTTCACCCCTCTTGAATTCTTTAACTTGAAATTTGATTTGAAGTCGCTTTCTTGGACCTTCCCTTCTCTGGACTTTCTCCTTCGTGAACAGAGTGAAGATATTCTTTAAGAAGAAGGTGGAATCGAGGGAGAGTTAGAAATTTTCTATTTCTCTCCCTTGGATTTTCCCCACACTTTTTCTTTAAGAAGAAGGTGGAATCGAGGGAGAGTTAGAGATTTTCTATTTCTCTCCCTTGGATTTTCCCCACACTTCTTCTTCTTTCTTTGGCTTTTCTTGGCTTCTCCTTCTTTTGATGGATTCTTCAAGAAGAATGTGGAATCGAGGGAGAGTTAGAGAATTTCTATTTCTCTCCCTTAGATTTTCCCCACACTTCTTCTTCTTTGGCTTTCTTTCTTTTGTGGCTTCTCCTTCTTTTGGTGGATTCTTCAAGAAGAATGTGGAATCGAGGGAGAGTTAGAGAATTTCTATTTCTCTCCCTTGGATTTTCCCCACACTTCTTCTTCTTCTTCTTTGGCTTTCTTTCTTTTGTGGCTTCTCCTTCTTTTGGTGGATTCTTTTGTGGCTTCTCCCTAGGATTTTCCCCACCTTTCTTCTTCTTCTTCTTCTTCTTCTTCCTTCTTCTCTCCTTTGGCTTGGCTCTTCTTTTTTTTGTTGCTCTTCCCTCTTCTCTTTCTCTCTCCCCCCTCCCTCCTATTTATAGAGGAAGGGAGGGGTGGTTATAAGGGTAGTGGGTAGTTTTAGGAGTGGGTAGTTAGGATTTTTTGACTTTTTCTTTTTTTTTAAATTAATTAATTAATTTATTTATTTAGATTTTATCCAAGTGACTTTGACTTCTTCTTTTTTTTTTTTCTTTTTTTCTTTTTCTTTTTTTTTTTTTGTTGTTGGCCCTGCTTAGGCAGCAGGGCCGGACTGGGCCCTGGCCCTGTCTAGGCAGGGTGGGCTTGGGCCCTGTCCAGGCAGGGCCATTCTGGGCCCCTGCCTTGGCAAGGCTGTCTTGGGCCTTGCCCAGGCAGGGCCAAACTGGGCCCCTGCCTTGGCAGGGCCCATCCTGGGCCTTGTCCAGGACAAGGCCCATGATGGGCCGAACTGGGCCTGGGCAGGGCTGAATTGGCTCACTTTTTTTTGTTTATTATTTTTATCTGTCTACAAATTGCCCCCTCAAGGATGGATAAAAGAGTCGTAGGACGAATTTTATCATCCTTGATTAACTTGGTCAAGATAAAGATAGATTTTTTTTTTTGACAACTCCACCCGAATGTATGCTTGGGCTTTGGTTTACTCATCCTTTCGGATAAGCTTGGACAATATTGGCTTGGCGAATGATGAATTTTTTTTTTGCTAAACTGAACCTAATGGATAATGGGTAAAAGAGTCAAATTTTATCATCCTTGACTAATTTGGTCAAGATATGGATAGATCATTTTTTTGTCTGGACTGAACCCGATGTAACTTCTCAGGCTGCCTACGTACCCTTATATAAGGGATCAAGTCACACGTAGTTCCTTTTTTTTTTTTTTTTTTTTTTTTGAGTGGTCATTCCAACAAGGCACTCAGGTCATAGCGAGGCCGAGCCGGACCCTTCTCTTCTTTTTTTTTTTTTTTATGGATAGTACCTTTTGAGGAATTTTCCATTGATTGGACCGAGTCGAGTCCCTTCTGGAGTAGTCAATAGATAAGCACCGTTGGTGTAGACTTCCTTCACAATATGCGGACCATCCCATTTAGCATCGAACTTCTTTCCTGCTCTATGGGACATGATGATAGGACGTTTAACCGCCAGCACAAGATCGTCCTTTTGGAAGGAGCGAGGGCGTACTTTCTTATTGAATGCGCGAGAAAGACGTGCCTGATAGCATTCAAGGCGCTGCTGTGCTTCAAGTCGCTTTTCATCTAAAGCTTCCAGTTCAGCTAAACGAAGTCGAATGTTGTCATCTTGAGTAAGCCCTTCTTGAATAGCGATTCTTAATGAAGGAATTTGAAGCTCGAGAGGAAGAATGGCTTCTACTCCGTATACAAGAGAATATGGAGTCGCTTGTGTAGGAGTTCGGAATGATGTACGGTAAGCCCAAAGGACTTCATTCATACGTTCGTGCCAATCCTTTTTCGACTTGGAAACTACCTTTTGTAGTAGTTTACACAAGGTCTTGTTGAAGGCTTCTGCCAATCCATTGGCTGGAGCATTGTACATCGTTGAGCGCCTTTGTATGATCTTGAACTTGGCACAAAATTGATCCATGGAAGCATTTTTGAACTGTTTACCATTGTCTGTCACAATGAAGCGAGGAATGCCATATCGAAAAATAATATTATCTTGGATAAAGTTAATGACAGAATTCCGATTGACTTCTTTGAGAGGAATCGCTTCAGCCCATTTGGAGAAATAATCTGTTGCAGCTAGGATATAGCAATGTTGTTTAGACGACTTCGGTAGTGGTCCGACTATGTCGAGTCCCCAACTATCGAATGGCCATGATGTAACAGTAGGATGTAGGGGCTCTGGAGGCTGATGAATATAGTCCCCATGGAACTGGCAAGCTTGACACCCTTTTGAAAATTCGATGCAGTCTTTAACCATAGTAGGCCAATAATAACCCATTCTTTTGATATGAAGATGAAGCTTTGGTCCAGATTGATGTGTGCCACATATACCGGAATGTGCTTCTTTGAGAGCTGTTTCTGCTTCTTCTTGCCTTAAACATCTCATCAAAATACCATCATAACTACGACGATATAACTCATCATTAAAATGAAGGAATCTTGATGCACGACGACGAATATCAATTTTGTGTTTTGCATCATCTGGAAGCCTGCCATGAACAAGATAATTTATCATTGGTTGCCTCCAATCTTGCTCTTCTGTCACAAATACATGTACCACATCTGCTTGTACTGGAACTTGATTGCTTGTATCATCTGTAATAACAACCCACTTGCGACAAACAGGGATGACTAAACGATTAGTATCTGGGAGAGTAAGAGTACTAGCCAAATTTGCTAGAGCATCTGCTTGTCGGTTGAGGCCCCTTGGAACATGTTGAATAGTGGCATCATCAATAATGTGAACAATGTCATTGCCCTTGTATGATACGGTATCAAGTCTTCTTTATTAACTTGATACTCCCCAATAATCTGAAAAATAACGAGCTTTGAATCACCATAAATTTGGAGTCCTCGAAGGCCCATATCGACGGCTAGTTCGAGACCGATAATCAGTGCTTGATACTCTGCCATATTATTAGAACATGGCTCGGATAGGACGAAAGAGAATGGGAGAACTTCATCTTTAGGTGTGACAAAACGATTCCTGCCCCTGCCGCCTCACGTTTTGCAGCGCCGTCGAAGAACATCTTCCAAGACGAAACAATGTCAATAGAGAGCACTTCTTCATCAGGCAAATTTTCAATCAATTCCCATTTAGCAGGGATCGGGTAATCTGCTAGAAAATCAGCCAACACTTGTCCTTTGATAGCCTTTTGAGAAACAAAGATGATTTCAAACTCACTCAGAAGTAGAGCCCATTTCGCTAGTCGTCCTGAGAGAACTGGTCTGGACATAATATACTTGAGGGGATCTGCTTTAGAAATAAGTCTGATCGTGTGTGCGAGCATATAATGTCGAAGTTTTTTCGTGGCAAAAATAAGTGCAAGACACATCTTCTCAATCGGTGAATAGTTTAATTCAGCACCAATAAGAGTACGACTGAGATAATAGCATGCCACTTCTTTGCCAATGTGATTTTCTTGAGCAAGGAGTGCCCCGATAGAGTGTTCTTGAGCACTGATATAAAGAATAAGGGGAACACCAGGGACTGGAGCAGATAGAACCGGTGGATTTAATAAATATTGCTTGATACTATTGAGGGCATTTTGGCAAGTAGTATCCCACTTGAAGATGGTGTCCTTCTTCATGAGTCGGCTAAAGGGGTGACACCTTCCAGCCAAGTTCGAAATAAACCTTCTGATATACGCCAAGCGACCTTGTAAACTTCTGAGGTCATGCAACGATTTAGGTTCAGGCATGTTGAGGATGGCATCAATTTTGGATTGATCTATCTCAATGCCACGGTGCCTGACAATGAAGCCAAGGAATTTCCCTGAAGTAACTCCAAATGCGCATTTGAGTGGGTTCATCCGAAGTTGATATCTTCGTAAACGATTGAAAACATGTCGAAGATCATCGAGGTGAGAGGTCCTTTGTTTAGACTTCACGACGAGATCGTCAACGTAGCATTCAACCTTTTGGTGGAGAATATCATCAAAAATCTTCTGCATGGCGCGTTGATATGTGGCACCTGCATTCTTCAAACCAAATGGCATCACTTTATAGCAATAGATGCCTTTTGGAGTGCGAAAAGCCGTGAATTCTTCATCTTTGGGTGCCATTCGAATCTGATTATAACCAGAAGATCCATCCATGAATGACAGTGCTTCATGACCAGTTGTTGCATCCACCATAAGTTCAGTAATTGGCAATGGAAAATCGTCTTTAGGGCATGCATTGTTCAGATCTCTGAAATCTACGCATACTCTGATTTGACCATTCTTCTTTTCTACTGGGACGATGCTCGAGATCCAAGTAGGATATTTGACCTCTCGGATGAAACCGGCTTCAATTAGCTTGTTGACTTCGTTTTCAATTTGTGGGATCAACTCGGGTCGGTAGCGTCTTTGCCCTTGTTTAATAGGGCTGGCAGCATGTCGAACCGCAAGTTGGTGTACAGCAATTTTTGGATCCAATCCTGGCATCTCCTTGTAGGACCATGCGAAGACGTCTTTGTACTCTTGAAGCAGTTTTACATATGCAGCTTCTTCTTCTGGAGCTAGAAGTGCACTAAGAAAGGTTGGGCGTGGATCTTCTTCAGTGCCCAAATTGACTTCTTTTAAATCATCAACTGTGGATTGTTCTCTTTCATCAAGGTCAGGATGTGCATCCACCAATTCATCGTCCGTATGAGAAGCATTCTCAATGTTTGACTCGTCAGTAATGGAATTATGGTTGACGGAGACAACAATGGATGTAGAGGAATCACCAGTGGAAGTATCAGAAGGTGGACGAGTGGTGATAACTACTGTCCTTGGCTTGACACATGAAGGATCATTCGATGCAGACACTTGAATAGTGGTAAGCTTTGAGGAAAACGGATACACAGGGCAATTCGAGGACATCGCAAGTTGTCGAGCCTCCTTGTGATTGCCCCCAAGTCGGCGATGTTGCCGGGTAGAGCGAGTGGACTGCATAGCGGTCTTCGAAATGGGAGGGATCGGTCCCAAACGACTAAATACTGACTGTCGAGTTGGTGTAGCATGCACAACCTTGGATTTCATCTTTGACTTTTGGGGCCTTTGGGATACTAAAGTAACCCTTTGCTTAGAGTCTTGCTGTACAGAATGAGATTCTTGAGTAGCTTCATCGTGCCCCATGAGACTAACTCGACGTTGTGCTTGTCTGCCTTGTCTTCTTGCACGCCTGGATTCCGACTGAGTATTGTTGATGGATGCCGATGTTGGATCGGCTTGAGATGACTGTGGCTCAGACGTGGAAGAATTGTTCATCATCTCCACTTGGATATGATTAGAGGAGAGGTCTCCCCTGGTAGCTGACTTGACGATCACTGGAGTTTGCACAAAGCCCAAACCACGTCTAGCTATTGGTATCTTTTCTCCAGCATGAATGAGATGAGCTTGAGTCTTGGTCATCCCGACGGGATTATTTTTTTTGGAAGTGTCCCTAGAGACGCCATATCGCTCATGTGGAAGCCCGCTTTTTGTAGCAATTTTGACGACTTCTCACTCCAATGACCTTCTGGTACGAAGCCTGACAATGGAGGGGTTGTCAACGATGTAGGTGACAAGGCATGCAAGGGCAAAACCATTTTTTGCTGAAGTGCGACAATATCAGCTTCGGTGAAGAATGATTGTAATTTCACAGTTTCTGATGTATGATGTGCTTTGGAAATGAGGCGTAGTACATGGCCAACTTGAGCATTGGCTGGAGGATGTGGATGGGTTCCCTGCACATTCCTGATTCGCATTCTTCTGCTTGAGGTAGATGTAGTTTGCCCTTCAACGTCTTTATTGATGTCACGTGGAGTTTTCATTGGTAATGCTTCGGCGACTACACCTGTTGCTTGGTAGAATTTGGCATCAGCAAGATGTATTTCTGTTTTGGTGAATGGTTTGCTGTCAGCGGTGACACATTTTTCCACACCGTCTTTATAATATTTGAAGCATTGGTGCCAAGTAGAGACCACTACCCCATTTTCATGTAGCCATGGCCTCCCTAGTAGAAGACGATATGAAGTTCTACAATCGATAACATGGAAGAGAATCATTGTATCAAGTTCGCCAATTGAGAGCTTCAGACGTATAATGCCAATAGTAGATTGTCCAGCTTGATTGAATCCTTGAATAACCAATTGACTTTGAGAAAGCTCATTGGTTGTGATGCCCAATTGCTCCATGGTTTGGACAGGCATGATGTTGACAGCAGACCCACAATCTAGCAATATGCGAGTTATTTGCTTCTCTCTGATGTATCCTGACACATAGAGAGGCCTATTGTGAAGGCGAGCTCCAAGTTGCAGGTCTTCATCAGAGAAAGATATGGTGAAGTTGCAAGACGGTGATGCCCCCTTTTTTTGATCGGCTTTAGATTCTCCCTTAAAATCATCAGGGTTGGTTAAGACTGCTGCCATGGTGAGGCGTGCTCCTTCCGAGAGGTGTAATGCTTCGATGAGTGGTAGATGAAGAATAGCCTCCTGGTAAGAAGCAGAATGGTCCTCAATTGCTTGTGGGCTGATGAGAGTGTTTTCATCATCGAAATGGTTGACTTTAAAAGATTCCGCCAAGCTAGAGGTAGTAGAGAGCGTTAGAGTTTCAATGCCATTTATTTCTGAATCATGAACCTCCACCATATAACAAGTTGCTGTGGGAGAGGTTGAAGAAGAACTGGAAGAAGAGAGTGTCTCAAGGACGCCGTCTTCAATGGAATCCGCCAGAGTAGGTGGACCCGGGAGATTCTTTTCGATAAGATCTGCAGGGTTCGTCTGGGTTGCTTTGGACATTTGTCTTGTAGTCATCCCCCTTTCTTCAGAATCTGAAAAATACGACTTCTTATTGTGTATCTTCATAGTCCATCCTTCTTCATCGATGAGGTCATCCTCCCTTGAATTTTGTGATCCCGATCAGGGGCAGGATGTACTTCTGGTTCTGGCATAGGAGTGACATTTGTATCGGGAGGAAATAACTCTCCCCTGAAACAGTTCGAACATGGAGTGATGGAGCATTTGGGGCAAAGCCTTCTGAAATATTCTTCTTCTTTAAGAGTTCTCTCATCAATCTTGAGACGATGAGTATTCCTTCCGAATGCTGAAACTTGATATTCATCCCGAGAAATGCGTTCGAGATGTGGATCATATCGCATACGAGAATGTGTGCAATTACAAGTTGGCAGTGATTTTGGCGGGTCGAGCTCTTTTGGGATTTGACCAGGAATGAAGGAGCCGAAAGAGATTGACGTTGTATTTGCTGATGCGACATCCCCCAAGTCAAGCTCAATTTTTCCTTGACGTGCAAGATCCATCACCTTCTCTTTGAACACGAAGCACTGCTCAATGGGGTGGCTAACCACCCTATGATATTTGCAATATAGCAGATCATTGACGCGATCTGCTTGTTCAGGCCTCTTTGACTCGGGGAGTTCAATCATCTTCTCCTTGAGCAACTGGTCGAACATAGCGGAGACTTCGGAGTCTGGGAAAGGGTACACTTTGGCTTTAAGTTCTTCAAGGGTCATACGTGGCGCTTTCTTCTGAGAGGAGCGTGGATCGGGCTTGCTTTTGCCTGACGCACCACTCGTCCCCCATGGTTTTGAGGAAGAGGCGATATTGACGACATTCACCTGCTTCTTTTTAGGCTCAGATGATCTGTCTTTGTCTTCTTTCACAAATTCTTCGGCTTGAAGTCTCCATGAGTGGCCAAGCTGAGCTCCATATCGTGTGCTCGAGTAGCCAATTCTTCAAAGGTATGAGGTTTGATTCCCTTGAGGATGTAAAGAAGACCCCAATGCATGCCTTGGATGCACATTTCGATTGCCGAAGTTTCTGACAATCGATCTCGCGAGTTAAGGGCAAGATTCCTCCACCGGTCGATATAGTCGATCACCGACTCATCTTTGCGCTGCTTCACGGCGGCCAACTCCGTCATGCTGACAGTACGGCGAGTGCTATAGAAGCGAGTGAGGAATTCTCGTTCTAAAGCATCCCAACTGTCGATTGATGCGGGCAAGAGATCGACGTACCAATCGAATGCATTCCCTTTTAGAGAACGCACGAATTGCTTTACCATCAAGTCGCCATAAGTGCCGGCATTGTTGCAGGTTTCGATGAAATGGGCAATGTGCTGTTTTGGATTGCCCTTCCCATCAAAATGTTGGAATTTCGGCGGTTGATATCCCGTTGGGAAGCGTAGCTGCTGGATGCGTTGAGTGTACGGCTTTGAATATCCCACTGAAGATTGGACATATCCGCCATTTTGTGTGCGGACCATGTCTGCAACCAACGACTGTAATTGTTGTACAGTCATAGCCGGAGCAATCGAAGCTTGAGATGCCGTGAGAACCGTCGTTGGAGGAATGGCCATTGATTGCTTAATGGGCAAAGTTGATGAAGGGAGAACATTTGGTGACAGGGGCGCCTGATTTGAGACACCGGTATCATCTTTTGAGCCCAATTTTTGAAGAAGAATGCTGATTTGACGGTCTTTCTCGATCATCATATGAGCCATCTGCGCCATGGATTGATTGAGTTGTTGAACTTGCTCCTCGAGTTTGGACATTGAGGGATCATTGTGAGTGCGCCTTGCCCCCGTCATGGGTCCATCGGATCCAACGTTGGCGTCGTCATCGGAGATGTAATTACGACGAATTACAGTCTCCACTTCATCTTCGGTACGTGTCACTCGAGCATGGGCACCAAGATCATTTGAATCGTGATGCACCTCCTGTACCGTTGCATCTTTGGCATTCTTCGTCATACCTTCGTCTTCCGTTTCTGGAGCGAGGGTTGCCGTCGTAGTTCTAGCTCGCCTAGTGTAGACGCGCATGCCAGGAGTAGTGACCGGTAAGGCATCGTGCGCCTCCTGAAAGAGATTCTCCAAGCCTCCTTGTTGAAGAGAAGCAGGGTCAACAAGAGGCGTTTCGCCTGCAGGCACGACATTGGTGTTGGCTTCGGCCATGGTTGTACTTCGAACGCCTTAGAAGAAGGAAGTCCAAGCTTGATGGAAATGGAGGGATGAGAGGAGATGATTGTCCCACCGGGCGTGCCAAAAATCTGTAGCGAACAAATTTTGTCCCTTACAAATTTTAAAGATATAGGATATGCTCAAGGAGCAAATCAATACATAGGAAAGATTGTTGCGGGTACAACTCGATCTTTTAATCCTCTGATCCTCGGTCTCCTTCGAAGAGTATCTCGAGAATTACAACTTCAGGGATTTTACAAGTTTGTGAAATTTAAAAGGAAGAAGATAGCGGTGCGTGATCCTTCTGGCCTTTTGGTTTTGGGCCTTGTTGTTTAGGACTAGCGATGCTTTGTTCTTCACCCCTCTTGAATTCTTTAACTTGAAATTTGATTTGAAGTCGCTTTCTTGGACCTTCCCTTCTCTGGACTTTCTCCTTCGTGAACAGAGTGAAGATATTCTTTAAGAAGAAGGTGGAATCGAGGGAGAGTTAGAAATTTTCTATTTCTCTCCCTTGGATTTTCCCCACACTTTTTCTTTAAGAAGAAGGTGGAATCGAGGGAGAGTTAGAGATTTTCTATTTCTCTCCCTTGGATTTTCCCCACACTTCTTCTTCTTTCTTTGGCTTTTCTTGGCTTCTCCTTCTTTTGATGGATTCTTCAAGAAGAATGTGGAATCGAGGGAGAGTTAGAGAATTTCTATTTCTCTCCTTTAGATTTTCCCCACACTTCTTCTTCTTTGGCTTTCTTTCTTTTGTGGCTTCTCCTTCTTTTGGTGGATTCTTCAAGAAGAATGTGGAATCGAGGGAGAGTTAGAGAATTTCTATTTCTCTCCCTTGGATTTTCCCCACACTTCTTCTTCTTCTTTGGCTTTCTTTCTTTTGTGGCTTCTCCTTCTTTTGGTGGATTCTTCAAGAAGAAGGTGGAATCGAGGGAGAGTTAGAGAATTTCTATTTCTCTCCCTAGGATTTTCCCCACCTTTCTTCTTCTTCTTCTTCTTCTTCTTCCTTCTTCTCTCCTTTGGCTTGGCTCTTCTTTTTTTTGTTGCTCTTCCCTCTTCTCTTTCTCTCTCCCCCCCTCCCTCCTATTTATAGAGGAAGGGAGGGGTGGTTATAAGGGTAGTGGGTAGTTTTAGGAGTGGGTAGTTAGGATTTTTTTGACTTTTTCTTTTTTTTTAAAATTAATTAATTTATTTATTTATTTAGATTTTATCCAAGTGACTTTGACTTCTTCTTCTTCTTCTTTTTTTTTTTTGTTGTTGGCCCTGCTTAGGCAGCAGGGCCGGACTGGGCCCTGGCCCTGTCTAGGCAGGGTGGGCTTGGGCCCTGTCCAGGCAGGGCCATTCTGGGCCCCTGCCTTGGCAAGGCTGTCTTGGGCCTTGCCCAGGCAGGGCCAAACTGGGCCCCTGCCTTGGCAGGGCCCATCCTGGGCCTTGTCCAGGACAAGGCCCATGATGGGCCGAACTGGGCCTGGGCAGGGCTGAATTGGCTCACTTTTTTTTGTTTATTATTTTTATCTGTCTACAACAGGATTGTTCATAGGTTAATTCAAAATTCAAACTCTAAGTGAAGTTATGTATTACTGTTTCTATAGATATGAAAGTACTAAGGCATCTGCATGTTTTGTCCTCACTAAATGAAAATATCCTCTTTTTTTTTTTCCTTTTTTTCGTTTGATCAGTTGAGCTTACAACAACAATTTGCCATCTTATTCTCTTCACAATTGCTATCTATAGGTTAGCGTACAAGCAATCAATTTTTTGTGACATTTTTCATCTAAAAGAATCTGGCTGGAGGGAATGCACTTGTTGTGGCAAGGTAATTGGCTGCACAAATTCTTGTCCTTTCTTCCTGATTCCATATCTAATTGAAGCTGTGATTTCAGCGTCTCCATTGTGGATGCATTGCTTCAAAGTCTTCCATTGAGCTCCTTGATTGTGGAGGTGTACAATGTGCTACCTGTCTGAGAAACTCCGAAAGATCTTGTGTAAGATCCGTTACTTGAGATGAGCATTTCTAGCTCTATTTACGTTGTTTTCTGCATAAATCAGGATGCAAGGCATATTTTGTGTAATCAATATTTGACATATGCACAATATCCATGTTTAAATGTTCAAAAAATTGTTTCAGAATGTTTTGACGGTTTTCTCAGAAATGTTAATTCTTTCCTCCTATTCTTTTTTGCTTGGATTTTTTTTTTTTTTTTTGCATTACAATTTTTACTGGCATCATTGAAACTATCGGTTTATCTGTGTAAGGGAATGGTTGTTGTTTGTTTGGGGGGGGGGGGGGTGTTTGGTAATAATATTAGTGATGGGAGAGAGCTTGTGTTTCTACTGCCAAGGAATCGGTGTTGTTGAATGGAGCTCCTTGCGGGTTTATCCATATTAACAAAGGGTTACGCCAAGGAGATCCCCTGTCTCCCCTGCTTTTTGTAATTGTTGTGAATGCATTTAGCCGAATGATGAAACTGGCTTAGGAGGACAGGTGGGTTAGAGGTCTACAATGCAAGGTGGGTGGCTCCTCCATCTCGCATGTGCAGTATGCGATACTATTGTCCTACGTGCGGCAAATGAAGAAGCGGTGAGGGGTGTGAGGTTCATCTGCAAATGTTTTGAGCTTGCTTCGGGGTTGAAGATTAACTTTAGAAAAAGTTCTATTGCCGGCATAAATGTGGAGGAGGAGTTTACGGGAAGGATGGCAGGAATCCTGGCTTGTGAGGTGCAGCATTTCCCTATTCGACACTTAGGGCTTCCCCTATGTTTAAGGAAGATTCCGAAGGCTGAATGGTCGCCTCTGATTAGTAGATTTGAATCCAGATTGGAGGGTTGGAAAAGCAGATTCCTCAGTGCCGGGGGGAAGCTCACCCTACTACAATCGGTTCTATCAAATCTGCCCATATATTTCCTTTCGATCTTTAGGATTCCAAAGGGGATTCTCCACCGTCTAGACGGAATTCGGAGGCGTTTCTTCTGGTGTGGCGCCAAAGAGTCCCATCAGCGGGTGCATCTTGTTAGATGGGAAACTGTGTGCTGCAGCAAGAAGAAGGGGGGTGTGGGGATTCTCGACCTGATGTTATGAACTCCTCGCTACTCTGTAAATGGCTATGGAGGTGGCTGAACTTCCCCTCTCTTCAGTGGTGTAAGGTGATCCGTGAGCGCTACTTCAGGGAGGATGGCGGACCAGTGCGGTTCCCGCCAATGTCAGGCCGGATGTCACGTATTTGGATGGCCATTCTACTGGGGTCAGCGGAGTTTATGGAGGCCATCCAATGGGAGTTGGGGGCGGGCTAGGACATTAATTTTTGGAAGGACATCTGGCTAGCGGACTCTAGTCTGGCTGTGCGATTCCCATCGATTCACCGCATTGCAATGATCCCTGAGGGAGCTGCCAGTCAGTTCTGGTTGGAGCGAGGCGATACTGGGTATTGGGAGATTCTGGTTCGGCGTAACCTGAATGATAGTGAGGTGGGAGACTACTTGGGACTGCTAGAATTGTTACAGGGGGCTACTGTGGACCCGCATGGGAGGGATAGAGCAGTGTGGAAGCTAGCCCCTGCCGTTGGCTTCTCTGTGCGGAGCTGCTATGAATGGTTGTGTCGTACAAGACCAGGGGCTCCAGAGGTTGCGCGCAAACACAAAGAAATATGGGGATGTCATGTTCCATTGAAAGTAAAGACATTCATTTGGTTGGTCTATCATCAGCACATTCTCACCAAAGCATACCTGTCCAAATGGTCCCTGAACATTAATTCTGCATGTGGCCTATGTGGGGGAGCGGAGGAATTGGTGGAACACTTATTCATCACGTGCCCTATGGCGAAAGAGGCATGGAGGTGGGATATGTTTGGCGACGGGTATGGATGTAAACTTCGCCACATTGGAGGAGCTCTGGAGGATGGGGAAGAGACTCAGAGTCGTGGGGGATAGAAGTGTGGCTGCGAAGGTGACCCAATCCTACATCCCGGCTATTCTATAGTCCATTTGGTTGACAAGAAATCTTGTGGTGTTCCGTGGGTGTGCCTTGTATGTGGAGAATATTTGCGAGGGCGCAATGAGATTTATTTCGGAGTGGGGCTGTTTCTGTGCGGTGGGGTGGTGATGAGGGGTGGGCGTCTCTGTGTGCTGGGGTAGTTCACTCCTGTGATGGTATGGGGCTCCTCTAGGAACACTGGTTAATAGAATCCTCTTCTACTCCAGCGTTCTCCCTATAGGAAGCCCTCTTATTTTTTATGTTTCATCTCTGTTTTGTTTTGGCAAGTGTTAGTTTTTGTAGCCCTTGCTTCGGCATTCCTTTTCTATCTAATACAAAGGCGAATGCCAACCTTCTCATTCAAAAAAAAAAAAAAAAAAAATAGTGATGGGATGAGAAATATTCTTGAAATGGAAAAATTTGTATAAATTCTGAATTTAGCCTTATTATGTATAGGTGGTTTGAACCTTTGGATAATTTTAAAGGATTGTTTCACTTGTTGGGGTTTATCCATCTAAGATTATCATGATAGTCTGTATTTTGCGCATTAAGTGTTATGTAATTAAGTAATTTATCTCTTTAGTATTGCAATTTATCACCTTGTATGGCATGGTGAGCCCAAAATAGGGAAAGTACAAGCATGAAGATAAAATAAGAAAAGAAGGCCGGAACTCATAGAGGAGTATTCATTGTAGAGATCTATTTTTCCAATTTTGTGTCAATTTTTCATCATCAATCAACATCGTCAATCAATATCCATTTAAGATCTATTTTTTTTCCATTTTCAATTTTCAATAATAAGAACAAGAGATTCTGAATCCTTTGGTTCCTACTGCCTGCAGATTGCTAATGAAGCCCTCCATGAATCCATGTCACAGCCTTCTCTCAGGCTGTTGGCTTTACCCACTGAAAGTCTAAAAGATGAAAAATTGAATAGCGTTGGTACATCAGTAGCAGGTAATATTGGTGAAATGCGATCCACTTCCCCAGATGTTAAAACAGTTAGTGACCCCTCTGAGAAGGATAAGATAGCGAAACCAAGCAAGTGTATTGAGGGGAATGGTGGGCAGAACTCTAATGTAACTGGGTCTTTTGGGCTTATCAAAAGAGAGCACATTGTGGTTTCCCCTGGGGAAGCAGGGCCATCGACCTTCTCACACATATATCCAGCAATTATAGGTGGTTCTTCTTGCACTGTCTTACGAGGTGAGAACAAGGAAATCCCAACGGATAAAGGAATATATGAGTCATTGGCACAGGCGTGCTTGAACATTACGTTGGGGACATCTATTCAAAGTGGAGTCGTTGAAGGACGGGAACAGAGCAAAACATCATCTGCATTTCAGCCGGTGCAAAGATCCCGCCAGATTTTGCCCAAACCACCGAAAATGACTAGCCATGGTGGGGGGCCAGAAGCATCGAAGGAGATGCTTTCACAAATACGTGTTGCAAGACCGCCTCCTGGTGAATGGAAGGGTAGAAATCAGTTGCTTCCACGATATTGGCCGAGGATAACAGACCAAGAATTGCAACAGATATCTGCAGAGTATCCTTGACAATTTTTTATATTATTTTTTAAATTAATCAGTTTAATGTGTATTAATTTATCCTACACCATATCCTTTTTCTTCTTCTAAAAATATCGTATATTCACTAGTATCAGATTTTATGAATGAGAATTAATTTGATCAACCTGTGATTGATTTTGCCACCTATCTTTAGTGGTATTGTTTCATCTTTTTCCATCATGTTGTTAAAATGTTGCAACCCTCAGAGTAGTTGGGAATTCGCATGATCTTGGATCTGTCTACAGTTTTTTTCCATTTTCAGCTCAGTTTATTCACTTCACATGTTGACTTCCTTGATTTTATTTTCTTTTAAGTTCAAACACCACAATTGTGCCACTATTTGAGAAGGTTTTGAGTGCAAGTGATGCTGGTCGGATCGGTCGATTGGTTCTCCCTAAAGCCTGTGCTGAAGTAAGCGTCACAAAGATTTTCTTCTCAAGAAGCTTATTTCTCTTCTTATATTTTTCAATGAATTCTCTTTCCCTTAAATTTACTCTGTTTTTCATGCCCTCTGCTTGTGCATGTATATTCATCTGCACACACTATATGTTTTTCACACTATTTTTCTTTTTCTTTCTGGCTCTTCTTACCAGGCATACTTCCCACCAATTTCACAACCTGAAGGACTTCCCTTGAAGATCCAAGATGCCAAGGGGAAAAACTGGGTTTTTCAGTTTAGGTTCTGGCCTAATAACAACAGTAGAATGTATGTCCTAGAGGGAGTGACTCCATGCATACAGTCTATGCAACTACAGGCTGGTGATACAGGTAATATTTATGTCTCATATGGGTATCTGCTGCATGTGATTTTTATTTTTAACTGACATGTGACATCTTGCAAAAGTCTATGGACTTTGTCACCACTTATACAAGTAGCTCACTTTAGCATGACATAAGCTGCAGGTTGAACTCAACACCTCACACATTAAGTTTTCTATTTTACTAATCAACTAAATTTTCTGGAGTTATATAATGGTTTAAGGACAGCATCTTCATGGGTTTTACTACATGGACATCTCTTCTGTAGCTTTTGTTTAAAATGGGTATTGCTATATGGATCATCAAGTACAGGAGTTTACATTACGCTTATCTATCAAAATACATTCTGCATATGTAGGTTGGCTATATACAACTCTTTAGCTAACAGAGAAGTTGATTGTGCATACATGGGAAATTTCCATACATTCAAAAAACATAGTAGATATTGAGCTATGCTTGATCATATAGGGAATATATCAGATTGTAACTTCAGAGTGGTTTGGCATAGAAAGTTTGCATGTTAATGTGTCAGGAAAATGTGATTCGTAGACCCACAATTTAGAAATGGTCAAAATAATATGTTTAGAAATATTAACAAGCAAACAAAAGATTTATTTGCTTCCTGCTTGACATCTTCCATTTGCAGTAACTTTCAGTCGGATAGATCCTGAAGGGAAGCTTCTAATGGGATTCCGGAAAGCGACTAACTCTGTACCTCTGCAGGTAGGCTGCAAATTTCAATGTTAAAGATTCAAATAGTTGGTTCCTCATCTAAATATCGAAATTTGCCCGAGTCGCAGCAGTCTTTGTAACCCTTTTTAGTTCTTCACTTACTGCTGAAACAGGATACTCAAATTTCTGCCCTTGCTAATGGTACACTTTCCAATGAAACTTTCTTTTCCGATGTCGTTGAGAACCTGCCTATAGTGAGTGGTTACTCTAGCATTCTTCACTCACTGAATGAAAGTGCAGACCCACATTTAAATGCTATGTCCGAACATCTAAAATCAGACCGAGAGATTGGTTGGGGTAAACCTGAGAAGCATGGATGTGGGACGAATGAGACTTTGCTTGGGCCGGAGAAGAAAAGGAGTCGCAATATCAAAAACAAAAGGCTTCACATAGATAGTGAAGATGCTTTGGAGCTGAAGCTAACTTGGGAAGAGGCACAGGATTTGCTCCGTCCTTCTCCAAGTGCCAAATGCAGTACTGTTATGATTGAGGATCATGAGTTTGAGGAATACGAAGTAAGTTTTTTTTTTTTTTGTTGTGTTTTATGAAATTATTATCCTTTGATTTTTACTCGCTGAAAATTTGGCCTTGTTTGATAAATAAAATAAGGATTGGAATATGGGATTCTTCGTTCAGCTTCATGGTATGCTTATTTGTGATTTTTTTCTCAAGTTGAGTGTGCTGTTATCAGGATAATCATGGCAAAAAGATTCCTTATAAAAATAATTTCCTAAAAAAATCTTGCTTGAGAAATTCTTGAAGAATGGTTACCATTTATAGCCCACTGATGAGTTTAAATTTCTTCAAGTTTTAAAACAAGATGCACTGTTACTCGTATTTGATAAGTTTCATAGTTGCCAATTGTTGATGTAGGCAGATGGCGTGACACATGACATCACTACTTAATGGCACATGCTTTGGGATTTTTTTTAATACTTATTCTATGGAAGCCTTCTGTGACAAGGATCTTAAATTGAACAAAAAAAATCTAGAACATGTTCCTACAAAGGCTTGGAACAACAATTCACATTTAATGCTTACTAAGTTTCTACTACTACTACTACCACTAGTACCATTTCGTATGCTAGTCAATTTCTCCTCTTTTTTCTCTCTTCCTCTCGTTGTTCATTTTATTCCAAATGCCGAGATTTTCAAAGGACCGACGACTGCAAATAGTCAGATGATGGATATTACCATTTGTTGTGCATGATTATGATTTAAAATGATATGTTGTATTCTACAAAATCTGTTTTTACATCAAATATGCAAACAATCATTCTGTTATTATGATTGTGTCGGTGTTATGAACTTGATCAACGATTTGAGTTTGGCTTTCCCGTGGTCCATATATGTATCAAAGTAGCCACATTAGTTTGTCTACGTTATAATCACCTCAGTGTCTTATTGATTTTTCAGTTAATGGTTGCCGTTTTTTTTTTGTTTGATAGGAACCCCCAGTTTTTGGGAAGAGAACAATTTTCACAGCGCGACCATCTGGGTAAGAATCATATTTATCCATTGTTCCCCACTTTATGCCAAATCCACTAAAACAATTAAAATTAAAATCATTACTGGTCATTTGCACACATTATATGCATACAGAAGTAATTTCTATCATGCGACCGATGCTTGTGAGGTCCATAACATATGCCAGTTGATACTTTTAGATTTTTGTGTATGTGGTGAACATGATGATCTCGCGCTTTTGAAGTGACATATTTAACTTGAGTTACCGATATATATAATTCATTGACAAAATGTAGATGAAACTTTGGTTTTCAGTGAGCAGGATCAATGGGCAGAGTGCGACATTTGTCACAGATGGCGCAGGTTGCCCGTAGATGTTCTCCTTCCCCCAAAATGGACTTGTTCGGACAATGCCTGGGATCCTAGAAGGTCTGTGTAACCTTTTTTTTGGCCCCCGTTTAAAACCAATTATCAACATAGTTTTTATTTATTTATACCAACTTTTATGAAAAAGTTTGTTCTGTTTACTTTTAACACAAAAAAACTAAAATCCAAAACCAAAAGCTGAAAGCTCAAAAATACTAATGATCTGAAAAATTGATTTTACAAAGCTGAATCAGTTTTAAATTTCTTTGTACTTGTGAGATACCTACAGGTGCTCATGTTCCGCGGCGGATGAGATGAGCACGAAGGAACTGCAGAATCTTTTAGGAATGAATACAGGTAAATTTTTTCTCTCATTCACAAGAGTTTTAAATAACACAAACAATGACACTTTGGGCAGTTCTAACATGGCTTGTTATCATATCATAAGCCCTCCCCCACTAAATAATGCTTATTAGGTTCCCCATCTGCACAGAAATAAAGAGGAGGAAATCATACAAACCTGATATACTGGACCATGAAGCCACAGGCCTCGATGCACTCGCAACTGCCGCCGCCCTCAACGACGACTCGAACCTGTCTGCCTCGGCCTCTGCGACGACCACCCGCCACCCACGCCACCGCCCCGGATGCACGTGCATCGTGTGCATACAGCCCCCGAGCGGGAAGGGCCCGAAGCACAAGCCCACGTGCACGTGCAACGTCTGCATGACCGTGAAACGCCGCTTCAAGACGCTCATGATGCGCAAGAAGATCCGCCAGTCCGAGCGCGAGGCGGAGTCAGCCCGGTCCGAGGCCGCCGATGCGGGTAAGGGTCAGATTGACTTGAACTGCCATCCGGAGGACCCAAATGGTGGGGCGCTTCAGGCGGTGAGCATGATGGGTCTGATTCAGGTGGCGAAGCTTCCGCTCGATAGTTATTTGAAGCAGAATGGGCTCGCGAGCTTGGTCGCGGAACCGCGGGAGGGGTGTCAGAGCTCGTCTGTGTTGGTACGGCCGCCCTCAGAGGGGGAGGCGAGTGAGGCGGGCACACCGGCCACTGGCCGGGAGCGGGAGAGATCGGCGGACACCATAGCGAGTTTGTCTGAGAGGGATTGAATGGTGTTTGTGAATGTACATTTTTTTTTTTGTTGTTTGAGTGATTTGTTTTTGGTTTGATTTCTTTTCCACGTGGTTTGGTTGATGAGAGGATGTTATTGTTAGAAAATCATTGATTTATTTTTATAAAATTTTATGTTAGATATAATCTGACAATTTGACATACATTTTATCCTCATTTCAATCCTAGGATTTCAAACACAACTCTCTTTAAACTTAGCCTGCGTTTGGTTTGATGGAGTGTTGATTTATAAGTGCAAATAATACTAAGTGTTGATATTTTAAGTATAAAACCTTTTGGTTTGACAAGAAAATTAATTATTATTTGTGGTATTTATAGAAGGGTATTTATGTTTGTTTTATGAATTATTATTTTTTATTGATATTTGATTAACCACTTTTTATAAAATGAAAAGACTGGGGTTAAAATGATTTTTTAATGATCAATAAATAAAATATTTTTTAAATCAATAATGATTTTTGGGTCTCAATTCATAGGTCCCATCTAAAGTCTCATGAGGTGACAAAGATGAAATATCTAAATTATCATTCATTCTCAAATTGTGTTTAAATCAATAATGATTTTTGGGTCCCAATTCATAGGTCCCATCTAAAGCCCCATATGGTGGCAAAGATGAAATATCTAAATTATCATTCATTCTCAAATTGTGTTTTCATATTGTAACCGATCCCACAATTAATGACCCACAATCAATGGAGGTTATGATATGTTTTTCTTTTTTTCTTAAAAAATAAACAATTCAATTCAAAGAAACAATCAGAAAACCCTTACGATTTGTTTCGTCTATACATATTGTTTTTTCCACAATCTGTTGTTTTTTTTCTTTCGAAAACAATCATATCAATCGAAAGAGATTGTGATCATAAAACACATATTGATACATCTATTTTACAAAAATAGAAAATTCAATCCGATTGCAGTTTTGTGAGGATTTCGATTGCAGCCTTTTTTTATCTTGTGTTCGGTTCGTGGAGCAAACATTGACGATCCATTCAGGTATCTTGAATTTGTATCTGTTAATTCAAATCCAGATAAAACTGTATCTGAATTTGAATTCAAGCCCATTTTTTGAAGGTATTTGTTAATTCAAATCTAGATGCACCTTTATCTGAATTTGAATTCCAGTCCATTGTTTGAAGGTATTTGTTAATTCAATTCCAGATACACCTGTATCTGAATTTGAATCCCAGCCCATTCTTTGAAAGTATTTGTTAATTCAAATCCAGATACACCTGTATCTGAATTTGAATCCCAGCTCATTCTTTGAAGATATTTGTTAATTCAAATCCAGATACACTTGTATCTGAATTTGAATCCCACCCCATTTTTCAAAGGTATTTGTTAATTAAAATACAGAGACACATGTATTTGAATTTAAATTCCAGCCCATTTTTTAAAGGTAATTGTTAATTTTAAATCTAGATACACCTGTATTTAAATTTGAATTCCAATTCTATTTTTATGGGAAGAAATCTGTCATTTTTCGTTCATATGGTTTCACCCAAATCAAAATCCTAAAATTCAAAGTTTCTAGAAATATGTTTAGGTCAGAGAGAGGATTTAATAGTACCACCTTTTATGAGATTCAATTATAAGGTTTAATTTGAATATTAGTTAGTTAGAATTTATTTTTAAATTTATAAGAAGGGTATTCTTGTCATTGTCATTTTAGTAGTTAGAAAAAGTCAAATAGGGAATTAATAGGAGAGTGTCACCTATTGGAGCTCACAAATAAGGCTTAATTTCTGAGGCCTAGATAGCAGCACCCTTTTTAAATAAGTATAAACCTGTTTACTTAAAAAAATAGTTATTTGTCAATAAATAATTATAATAAGCATTTAAAACAAACATCCAAAAAAAAAAAAAAAATTACTTTTTTTAAATGATAAGTGAACATCGGTGCTTATTTTCAGCTGAATTAAACGCCCCTAATTTTTTTGTTTTTTCAGTTTTCTTTATTGATGAAATTCGGATGAGCCCATTAAGCGGGAGCCCATGGCCTATCTGGCTATGGGCCTTCCCAATCAAACTACCCACAAAACAAGCACCAGATGTCGGAAAATAATGTCCAGCCCCCAAATATAGTCCACGCCAATTTTTTTTAATTTAAATTATAGTCTTTTCAAATAAGTGCATACTGTTATATGATATAAAGTATATACTCAGATAAATTAATATATATTTTTAAAGTTTAAAAATAATAAATTTTTTTGCATTATATACTAATATACTACGTTATTATAGCGTATGAGGCTGCAAAAACAGACTGCAAAACGAACCGAATATACCAATGCTCTCAAATGTAATGTGAAAGATGAAAAATCTATATTATACTCGGTCCATTTGAAGTTCAATGCACAATTCGTTCATATTTTCAGTTTTTGAAAAATTATATGCCTGATCTGGTATGTATTTTTATTAAAAAGAATTGAAAAAACCTCATACATTATGATAGTGCAATATATCATAGTAGATTAAAAATAAAAATATATGTGATTTGTGTTTTGTGAGGCATTAAAGAGTTGCAAGTGATTATAATTTATTTGGGCGCTGTCACACCTAGATCAGTTTTCAGCCCCAATTCCAGCTCTATATGGGTTAATTGAAATTATGAATTTTTATTTTTAACTCCCTGTAAACATGTCTATTTAGGGATCGGTCCCTCACTTCTTCATATTTCTTTTTTAGTCCCCATATTCAACCGCCTATTTGATTTTTAATCCTTCCGTCAAATGTCCGTCCACACACCCTTAATTTATGAAATGTAATTTTATTTTTAAGTCCCTGTAAACTATGTTATTTATGAATAAGGGAGAGACTAATCACTACACAACATAATTTATAAGGATTTAAAAATAAATCACATTTCAAAAATTAACGATGTATGAACATACATTTGACGGAGGGATTAAAACCTAAATAGATAGTTGAATATGGGGATTAAAAAAGAAATATGAAGAAGTGAGGGACTGATCCCTTAATAGACATGTTTATAAGGACTTAAAAATAAAAATCCCTTGAAATTAACGACCCATATACTTACGTTAACAAGGCATATGTTTTGAAAGAATTTTTTAATATTTTCTATAAATGCATCAATGTAATTTATTGGAGTACATTCTTCTTTTTTATAAAAATATGTATCTCATTAGATAAGGTATACTATTTAAAAAAAAAAAAACCCATGTGGATTGGAATCGAGGCTGGATATAACATTATCCAATTTATTAAACGAGAAAATGCCCATCACGTCTGATTGTTGGATGGCCATGTTGGTTGGGACCACTGTTCTGATATGCGGTATGCGGTTTGCATGCGGCTGAGGTACCGCACAGAGTATATGCGGTATGCGGGAGTATATGCGGGAGTATATGCGGTTTTATTATTTTTTATTAATAAAAATTAAAAAGTGAATGATTCTTAGTTGATTTATAAATAAGAGTTAACAAGATAAATTTTAACATATAAAGATAAGTTACATAATTATATCAAAACAACATATTTTTAATTCATTATTTTAAACAATGATACAATTTATGCACGTGAGAGAGATAAAGAGAGGAACTGAGTCACTTAGTCTCTTTCATCTGGATTGATCGGATGTCCAAGTGCCACATGGTAAGTCTAAGTGCCACATGGTCCACACATGGTATTCACACATGAAAGCATACTCATTTAATAAATCATCTTATCATCCCAGGTTGCCACAACAAGAAGTCA
Source organism: Acorus calamus (assembly GCA_030737845.1). NCBI lineage: Eukaryota > Viridiplantae > Streptophyta > Magnoliopsida > Acorales > Acoraceae > Acorus > Acorus calamus. The sequence goes on along the minus strand of CM060878.1, from coordinate 26,739,984 downwards.
AAACAAGCCTCCCTTGGAACCAGAGATTGATAATTAAACAGAGGGGTGAATACTGGAGTCGGAGTTCAGACACGAATGGGGACGGATGGTGGAGAGATGGAGAAGGAGAGATTGGCTTATTCCAGTGGTGCCGGAGGTCGATCAAGAGTGTCTTCGGTGGTCGCTGCGGTGGAGGTCGATGGAGAAGGAGGAGCCGATCGCTGCGGTGGAGGTCGGTGGCCGAAGGAAGAGCCGATCGCTTCGGTGGCCGGTGGTCGAAGGGGAGGAGCAAGTCGAAGGGGAGTTAGGGCCGGCTAGTCGAGAGAAGAAGACCCCCCTGTTTTTGTTTTTTGTAAATGTTAAATGGGTCAGATAGGAGTCCCGCCTGACCCGTTTAAATTTATTAAACCTATGCGCCCGCTTAAGCGGGCGCATAAGCGGCGTCGGACCGCCTATGCGGGTGTTGCCCGCATATCCCCGTTTTTTGACCCATGCGGTTCGGTAGGCACACCGAACCGCCTGTGCGGCCGCATATGCGGCCGCACAGACCGCATATCAGAACAATGGTTGGGACCATTAAAGGCATTATCAATACCATACAGGGATGAAAGACATTTGCTGTACATCAGTGTTTGTTTGTTTTTTTTTTTGTTTGAATAAAATTTTATCTAGACCTATAGGTAAGCCTGTCAATTATCTAAAAAATTTTTAAATTCGATTCGAATCCATATAAAAAAAATCAGAAATATCCAATATTCGAACATCTAAAGTACAGATATGTATATTAGTGTATCAGTTTTGAAAAATATCCGTATCTGACATATATATATATATATTATTCATATTTATTATCTTATTTGATTAATTACGATCATGTTAAAACCATGTATATAATTATATATATCATTGTCATTCAAAGAAGTATATATCTCCTTATGTGAGGTATATGCTTTATTAAAAAAAACTTAAATTTGTTAAAAATAGGTTTGTTCAATTCGTTATGTAGCAATATACATTTTTGATGAAAGTATATGCCTCACAATGATGTTTACTATTTTTACAAAAATTAAAACATGTGCCGAGTGTCTATGGTACTGTTTCTATCATTAAATTTTTTATTTACTGTGGGAGAAACCTTTTCCACCTTTAAACACTTGCTTTTCATTGTGAAATCTCCCAAACTTCATTCAATGAAAAACCCATGCATAAAATTGGGTTAAACCAAAGCTTAAATACATTCAATCACATCAACAGTGAGTACAATCCATGGACCATGATTTTTTATTTTTTTAGAGTTCATCCACAATAACCTTGTATCAGTAGAGGTATGCAATGCTTTATCTTTGTTTTTTAATCGCTATGCCAATGGGATGGGTTTAATCAAGGAGAACAAGATCTGCTTTGTTGTCCCATGTTTATCTGGCGAGCTATAACCATCTCCATATTGGTATATAAAGTGTGAAATTCTTGTGGTGTTTATGCATGCATCAATGAATTCTCTAGGAAACCGTGATTTGGCAACACATTCTTCGTTTATTTTCCTCCAGGCTTCATTGATTAGTTCTCTTATGTGCTCAACAGCAACCTCTTGAGTGACTCCTTTTTCGAGCATGCAACATTGAATGGCGTTCGGAGTGTCCTACATATATAAAAGTAAATAAATAAATAAAATAATGCACCATCACCGCATATAAAGTTGTAGTCCAGATCAAGTCAGGCTGGCTTCGGTCAGTCCATCAATATCGAACTTCACAATCTATGAATCTAACTACACAGTCTATGAATCGAACTATACAGTCTATGAATCGAACTACATAGTCAATTGTTGGGTACACGTGTCATTTTCATATTAGATGCTGATGGTATTGACCAAATCCAGGCTTCACTAGATCCAATAGGAGAGTGACACATGTATCCAACAATTGTTTATGCAGTACGATTTATAGAAACTGTGTAGTTCGATTCATAGTTTGTGCAGTTGGATACTGACCAGACTAATCGAAACCAGTTCTGACTGGATCCGGACCCATAAAGTTGCATGAATTTGAAGACTACAACTGTTTGGAGTACGTTCTCACCTCTAAAGTTCCAGCTAGATCATTTGCAAGTCTGAATATGATGGATGACCGGCGTATTATACCGTTGTAATTCACCAAACCATCCAACGCTTCATCAGTTATCTCTTCGACAACGTAAAAATAAGTATGAATCAACGTGACAGGAATGGCACCGGAAATCCATGCATTATTAAAGTATTCATCGAATGTTGGCGTGTATCCACTGTGGTACCACTTTGCCTCACATAAAAAAGAGTTGCATAAATCTGCCCACTATATTATTAAACAAAAAGTCAATGGAAAAAATCTTGAATTAGATGTGAAGACTTGATCAATATGCTTTTAGATATGGATATAAGTATTAGCTAGTACCCCTTTCTTTAGGTATGACGAGATGTCCACGCCTTTTTTGTTTAAGATTTCTTCAGAGATTTCTTCGACGGTTTTGAATAGTGCAGAAATAAGTACTTTCAGGTACTCTGGAAGATTTTGTTGTGCACTAAGTTCCCATCTGAAAGAGGTTTTGAAATATAGATAGTCATAGCCACTCTGCAGAAGATCTAGCTAGCTAAATAAGTTGGTTGAATAGGGAAATGGAAAATGAGAAATAGTAACCTATTAACAGCATCAGTGAGAAGAACGAGTTCATCCATTGAACCATATACATCGTAAGTGTCATCAAAAGTTGTTAGCATAATATTGACCTGCGTAAGCCTTTCTCTATAACTTGAAAATTGTGGCTGATATATACACCCCATCGTCGCAAAGAAAGTTTCCATCACTCTATCTCTTGTGTACTTCAACTGTTCGGCGAGCCCCAAGTCCACCCACCACCTAAATAACCAGAGGTAAATCTGTCAAGTATGTTAATTATATATCAAATTTTAATCTTATTTTTTATTATTTTCAATTCGATCAACAAATACATATAATACCTTGACATGTTTTGAATGTTTGTATGGTGCCTGCTCTGAACCAAGTTGAAATCAAGCTTAGCCAACTCTAGTAAGGCCGGGTTCACATCACCTTGTCTTTCATATATATCAATGTACCAATAGGACTCAAACCTTATCACCCTCCAATGCCTTGGAAGTTCCAAGGAATGTACTACTTGCTCTTTGAGAGTTGGTTTTATTATCTCACCCTGCTTCAAGTACTTCTTGAGATAATTAGTAGCGAAGGATCTTGCCTCATCCAGTGTTTTCTCTCCTCGAAATCCAAGGTAAGAGGCTTCATAGAGGCTCAACATACCCTTAATGTCATCACAATTATTGTCCATAATTTCGCCCGTTGTTCCCTTGAAACATTGAAAGACCTCTGCATCGACTAGCAGCTTTTAATAATGTTATTTCTACAAAGGCAGATGATAAGAATTTGTGTTACCTTGGGAGATTTCGAAGCCATGTCCCCTAAGAAGCATAAAGAGGAGAGATGTAGCATGGATGTCTCTCTTTAATAGAACATCATCCTTGTTGTTTGACATGCTCAATAAGCTTTCCCTGATCTCTTTGTCGAAGTGATACGCGATGCCAAGATGTTGAAGAGTGTCGATCAGTTCGAGCCTTTCTAATGGATCCACAGTTGTGTCAAATAGCTTCCTCACATCTTCCTTTAAATTTTCAGCTCGGCTGATGTAGATATCTCCCTGCATATATGAAAACCAAAAGTGAAGTAATTAAGGACTGGCTACTGTGTAGAGATATATAAATATAAATATATGTATATAGTGCAGGAATTAATTAGGTGTGTCACCGCATATTCATTCTTCAAGGACTGGATGAAACTATGGTCCCATGTGTTGGGTTTGTAGTTCCCAGATCGCCTGGGAACCACAATACTTGAACTGCCTGCCTTATTTTGTGTGGCGATGATGTTCGAAACCTTAAGCGCAGTCTGAGGAGCTGTTCTTTTGGGGGAAATATGTACAGGAAGGACTGGGCAAATATGGAAGCCAATGGATGAGGCCATGTTTATGATGGTTTAGTTTTCTCTCTGTCCTGAAAGGAGGTTGTGCCATATATGCCATTTATATAGGAGAGAGGTGTCAACTTGAATTGACATCAATCATAGTTTAATTTTTATAGTAGTATGTATTTTATTTTATGAATATACATTTAAATAAAAACAATAAGGTTGGAATATGTAGACGAGTCTTACATGTGGGGTTAGATATATCATTTTTTAATATATATATATATTAGAAGTGAATATCAAACAACTTAATAAAAGCCTATCACAATGACTGTACAGGAACAAATAGAGTCCTCGTCATAAAAAAAAGAGAAGCAAATAGAGTCCTTCTTTGAGGAAAATAGTGGGGGATACAAAAAGGTTTAGTTTTTATATATTTTTTCTAAAAAAAAAAAAATTTGCATTAATTGCATCATTGCATGTTAACAATTTTATTTGGTAGGACCCCGAATGGTAGTAGTATTAGTACATATGTAGAGTAGTTTATATATATATATATATGTACAATAAAAAAGGGATCCTTAGGAAGTGGAGGGCTGTATAACATTTTCAAGATTATGTAAATTCTTTTTTATTTTTATTTTTTATTTTTTATTTTTTATGCTATACTCTCCTATAGAAAATTACCAAAAGAAGTCTCCAAAAATCAAATTTTAATTATATATATTTTTTCTCTTTCATTACTTTATTGTGAATGAAGTAACTTTTTCCTGTCAATGCGGTCATGACAAATGAACATATACAACTGATCCCTTTTTTTGTTTTTTACTTCTTAGATACTCATTTCGATAGACATATAAATTATTTTAGAGTTTATAATATTATAGGAATTGTTAAACTTTTTTTTAGTGATATAAATAATTTTTTGTTTGGTTGTGTTTTCATTTATTTTAATTGAAAAATGTAATAATAAAATATTGAAATGTTTGGTTGAGTAAGAATAAGATGTGGATAAAATATAGATAGATATGGATGATGGGTTCATACTCTTGCAAATCACAATCTTACCCCTACAATAAAAAATTAGATTGACAATTTGTTCAATAAAATCTTGGGATTTTTAGTTTTAAGCCCCCGTAAACTATAGGATTTAGCCATCGATCCCTCACTGCTTCATATTTAGGTTTTAGTTCTTACATTTAAATGATATGTTCTGTTTTAGTCCCTGGGAGGGACCTATTCCTAAATTATTTAGTTTGCTATTTAGTCTCTGTGAGAGACCTATTCCTAAATTATCATTTAAATGTATGGACTAAAATCAAAATATGAAGAAGTGAAGAATCGATTGCTTAATCTTATAGTTTACGGGGACTTAAAACTAAAAATCCCTAAAATCTTTTGTGATATTAAAAAAACTTGACACTATCTAAGTGGTCCGCCAATATCGATATTCTCAACTTAGGAAATATGCATCTCTTCCACTTGTTCACATTACATTACATTGCATTGTATGTAGTCATCAAACTTTAATGAATTTTAGGTATTTTCCACTTGTTCAAATTACATTGCATGTAGTCATCATGCTTTAATGAATCCAAGATATTTTTCATTTTTCACATTACATTGCATGTAGTCATCAAATTTGAATGAATCCTAGGTTTTTTATGACAGGGGTAAGTTGTGGAAAAATTTTAAGCCTGTCAACGGACCGGATACGGAGCGGATATGGTCATATCCGTATCCGTATCCAAAATTTTTTTTTATATCCGTATCCGTATCCGTATCCGACGGATATTTAAAAAGCATATCCGTATCCGATCCGTATCCGTATCCGACGGATTCGGATAATTATCCGAAATATCCGAAATAAATAAATAAATAATTAAATATAACAAATTTTTATTTAAAGTTTAAAAATTGACTTAAAATTAAAAATTTACAAACACAAGTCCTAACTTTACAACTATTAGAAAGAATAAATAAATAATTAAACATAACAAATTTTCATTTAAAGTTAAAAAATTAACTTAAAATTAAAAATTCACAAACACAAGTCCTAATTTTACAACTATTAGAAGGAATGTGAGCCACTTGATCAAAATCCAATGGTAGATATTAAATACTAATATTAATATTTTTTTAATGCCATCGGATACGGATATTTTTCGGATCGGATAGGGGTATATCCGTATCCGATCCGAAAATTTTCGGATACGGATTATTTTTTCGGATAAGGATTCGGATCGGATGCGGATATTTTTTCGGATAATTGACAGGCTTAAAAAATTTAGATGGGACAGGTGGGACCCACTTACAACGTTTTGTTTGTTCTGGCAAATCCATCCCTTTGAGAGGTAACACTTCATCTGGCCTTCTTTGATTGGTACATTTATTGTAGGGTCCATATATGCTTGTCTAATTAAATTGAATGTGATTGGTCGTGATGTATGATTCATATTTTTTTAATTAGATGCATAGTTTAAAATATACAATTTGTACATTTCTTGTTGGGGGATGACGTATGATTGTCCAATTCAAGATAAACGTTATTGCCTAGGTGAGGGAGGAACACACAAAGTTAACCAGATCTGTTATTGTTCCAAAGTATGGACAATGCGAGGTTAATTAGTAACAGATTTAGTTTCTAAATTAAATTGTTTTAATAAATACAATCAAAGAAATCTCTATAAAGTATAAAAAATTCAATTTAATTTTTTAATGATAAAAATATCCCATCTTTTTTAAAAAATTCTCTTGCTACTCTATACTCACCAAGGGTGAAATAATAATCGATATAACTAATTGAAAACTTATAAAAATAAAAAAAAGTTACTGTAAAATTAGTAAATGTTCTTAAAATCAACTACAAATCTAGTTAATGTATTACAGTAATTTATCAAATAAATTTTAAAAAGATATTATAATAATTTATCATGTATGGTTAGAGTTGACCACAAATCTGGTTAATTTCGATTAAATTAAGAACTAAAATAAATATTATTTAATAAAATAGAGACTGGAGAGATTCTTTAATTTTATAGAGATTTTTTTTATTTTCATAAATTTCTATAGAGCTATATCATTAATCTAAAATAAGCAGTGAGAGCATTCTGATAACTTTTAATGTATAATTAAAATTAATCACATACCTGATTAGTTGAAATCGACCGGACGGATTGAAACAATATTTTTTTTCTAATAACATAGAAATCTGTGATGATTTTTAACTTTACATAAACTAAATTCGATTTAACAAACTTTTCATGGAATTATATGGAAGTATCCCAAAAGAATATCGCGTCAAATCCATCCTCTCAGTTTGTACTCTACTGTAGGGGTCCATGTATGATCGTCTAATTAAATTGAATGTGATAGCTACGTTGTGTGTGATCCTATTGTTTAGATGCATGCATAGTGCGAAATATGCAATTTTAAGATGCATGCGCAATTTTAAGAATACATTGAGGATTTTTTTTTTCTCTTCTAGAATAATATCCTTCTACTACTTAATTTTAAATTTCATCCAAGAAATTAATTTCAAGTATTTTTTTATTAGTTATTTTTTTAAATTTCTGAAACATTTTTAACATATGGAAAAATTTGTCAGTCTTTAATGAGGATCCATCGATACTTATTAACACGTGAGATTCAGAGATAATTTTGGACACTTATCTATAAGGTAGGGGTCGACAATGGGCCGGGCCGGCTGGCCCGTTGAAATAGGGCCAAAGCCCACGTGCCCGTCTGGCCAGCGGGCTCGGGCTGGCCCAGCCCGTGACCAAAAAAAGGGCCCAGGCCTGGGTTCGGGTCCACGGGCGGGCCTACCGGCCTAAATTCTAAACATCTTATTTCTTTAGATTTTTTAATTTTAAGTTGTTCATTTGTATATAATGTTAAAATAACACAAAATTTAAAGTATAATGTTACAAAAATATTTACATCTATTGAATTATCAAAATAAATTTTTAAATGAATTAATTACTTGAAAAAATGAATAACTATATATACTTAACTAGGTTAATACCTACATAAATGTTTATAATTTGTATAATTCCACAATAATTCAAATAAAAAGTATATGTTACCAATTTATTGAATTATCCCCCATGGGCCTATGGGCTAGCCCGAACGGGCCCAGTTCGGGTAGGCTTGCGGGCCGGGCCCGTACCCTATAACCTGGCCCAAGCACGGCCCGCCCTGAAAACGGGTCGGGCCAAGCACGGCCCGTGAGTGGGCCAGGGCTGGGCTTTCGGGCATCGGGTCTGTTGAAGACCCCTACAATAAGGTATTAAGGGTGCGGGTGCGTTTGACACCAAATAAAAAAAAACTTTTAGCTTTTTTATAAGCTAAAGTTAAAAGTTATTATTAAACATGTCAGCTTAAATACATCATTATTATTTGAATTTGTATATGACATAATGTCTCAAAATCTAAGTTTCATAAAATAATCATAATCGTTACATCTTTAAAATATGTGCATAAAACATCTAAAAGTCAAAAGCTATTTTTCACACTGTATTTTCAAATGCACGCTAAGTGTTGGATTCAATCCGGTGCACCTGTCTACTAATTGTAGCAATCTAAACAATGGAACATTAATGTCACATCTATCCATCCATTTAAGAATAATCCATTCATACCATCCATTTTTTGGATGCATGCATAGTAAGATGCATATTCCAATCCAATGGATTTCAAACTCAATCCTATGCATTTCATTTTGTTCTCATTTTCAATCCTATGGATTTCAAACTGAACTATCTTTAAACTTAACTTGGACGGTTGATTTTAAGTGTTGATTTATAATAATGAGTATTGATATTTTAAGTGAAAATTTTTTTAGTCCAACAAGAAAATTAATTATTGTTTGTGGTATTTATACAACGGTGCTAATACACGCAGTCTTTTTTCAACCCGTTTTGTAGCCCTATACGCTAAGATAACATAGTATATACTACGTTATCATGACATATGAGTCTTAACATAGTATATGACCCCTGCAATAAGGTATTAAGGGTGCGTTTGACACCAAATAAAAAAATAACTTTTAGTTTTTTTATAAGCTAAAGTTAAAAGTTATTACCAAACATGTCAGCTTAAATACATCATTATTATTTGAATTTGTATATGATATAGTGTCTCAAAATCTATGTTTCATAAAACAATCATAATCGTTACATCTTTAAAATGTGTGCATAAAACATCTAAAAGTCAAAAGCTATTTTTCACACTGTATTTTCAAATGCACGCTAAGTGTTGGATTCAATCCTGTGCACCTGTCTACTAATTGTAGCAATCTAAACAATGGAACATCAATGTCACATCTATCCATCCCTTTAAGAATAATCCATTCATACCATCCATTTTTTTGGATGCATGCATAGTTTGGAATATGCGATGCATATTCCAATCCAATGGATTTCAAACTCAATCCTATGCATTTCATTTTGTTCTCATTTTCAATCCTACGGATTTCAAACTGAACTCTCTTTAAACTTAACTTGGACGGTTGATTTTAAGTGTTAATTTATAAGTGTAAATAATAAATATTGATATTTTAAGTGAAATTTTTTTAGTCCAACAAGAAAATTAATTATTATTTGTGGTATTTATACAAGGGCGCTGATACATGCAGTCTTTTTTGCAACCCGTTTTGTAGCCCTATACGCTAATATAACATAGTATATACTACGTTATTATGACATATGAGTCTTAACATAGTATATGACCCAAGTTGTTTTTTATATTTTTTCATTATGAAAAAAAATACACTAATGCATCTTAGTAAATACTTCATTTCATATAATAGCATACACTTCAAAAGATGAGTATATGATTTTTAAAAAATCATGGACTATAAAACGGGCTGCAATTGGGGCTGTGTGTATTTTTTTCCTTTATACAAGGGTATTTATATTTGTTTTATGAATTATTATTTTTTTATTGATATTTAGTTTACCACTTTTTATAAAATGAAAAGTTGGGGGATAAAATGGTTTTTTAATGGTCAATAAATAAAATACTTATTAAATAAATATAAACATGTTTACTTACTAAGAAAATAGTTATTTGTCAACAAATAATTATAATAAGCATTTAAAACAAACACCCAAATAAGAAAAAAATACTTATTTTAAATAATAAGTGAACATCAGTGCTTATTTTCAGCTGAATTAAACGCCCCTAAATGTTTTGTTTTTTCAGTTTATTTTATTGATGAAATTCGGATTAGCCTATCTGGCTATGGGCCTTCCAAATCAAACTACCCACCAAACAAGCAGCAGATGTCGGAAAATAGGAAAAAGATACACGCAACCCAATTGCAGTATATTTTACAGAACATGACTTTTTAAAAATCATACACTCATCTATTGAAGTGCATACTATTGTATGAAATGAAATATATACTAAGATACATTAGTATATTTTTTTTTATAATAAAAAAAAAATTGAGTCATATACTATGTTAGGACCCATATGTTATGATAATGTAGTATATACTAAATTATCTTAGCGTATGGAGCTGCAAAACGGGCTGCAAAAAGGACTGCATGTATCAGCGCCCTGGAAAATAATATGTCTAGCCCTATTACAATCACAAATATAGTCCAGACAATTTTTTTTTTAAATTATACTCTCTTCAAATAAAGTGCATACTGTTATATGAAATAAAAAATATACTAAGATAAATTAATATATTTTTTAAGTTTTAAAAAAATGATAAATTTTTTTGCGTTATATACTAATATACTACGTTATTATAGTGTATGAGGCTGCAAAACAAGGTGCAGAACGGACCGAGCATATCAATGCTCTCAGATGTAATGTTAAAGATAAAAAAAATCTATATTATACTTAGTCCATTTGAAGTTCAATGCACAATTCGTTCATATTTTCAATTTTTTAAAAATTATATACGTGAGCTGGTATGTATTTTTATTAAAAAGAATTGAAAAACCTCATACACTATGATATGCTACGCTATCATAGTGTATGAGACCGCGGGCTACAAAACCTAGGGGAATTTTTCAATTTTATATAAATCTTTTTCGATTTTTATAAGTTTTTAAAAAGCTATATCGATTTTTTTAAAATAAAGGACGAGGTCATTCTAATAACTTTTAATGTATAGTTAATGTTAATTATATACCTGATTAGTTGAGAGTGACGGTACCGACTGAAACACAATATTTTTTTAATAATATAAGGATCTATGATAATTTTTTAACTTTACATATAAACTAAATTCAATTTAGCTAACTGTTCATCGGATTGTATCGATTTTTCCCAAAAGAATATCTAATTAAATTGCATCTCTAAATTGAATTGATCCGTCACTGTTGATATTCTCAACTTGTGTAATATGCATCTCTTCCACTTGTTTACGTTACATTGAATGTAGTCATCAAAGTTTGATGAATCCTAGGTATTTAATGACGGGCAGGTGGTGAAATGATTTAGATGCGCGACAGGTGGGGCCCACTTACAACTCTCCGTTATGTTTGTTTGTTCTGGCAAATTCATCCCTTTTGGGAGGCAACGCTTCATCTACCCTTCTTTGACTGGTACTTTTATTGTAGGGGTCCATACATGCCTGTCTAATTAAATTGAATGTGATTGGTCGTGATGTGTAATCAATTTTTTTAATTAGATGCATAATTTAAAATATACAATCTGCACATTTCTTGTTAGTGGTTGACATGCTTGTCCAATTCAAGAATAAACGTCATTGCCTAGGTCAGGGAGGAACACACAAAGTTAACCAGATCTCTTATTGTTTCAAACTATGGGCACTTTGAGGTTAATTAGTAATGGATTTAGTTTCTGTATTAAATTGTTTTAATAAATACATTCAAAGAAGTCCCTACAAAATATGAAAAATCCGATTGAATCTTTTTAATAATAAAAATGCCCCCGTCTTTTTTTTTAAATTTTCTTATTATCATATACTCATCAAGAGAGATAAAAAATCGATATAACTCTTTGAAAACTTATGAAAATTGAAAAATGTTACTGTAAAATTAGTAATTACCTTTAAAATCAACCACAAATCTTGTTAATGTATTACAGTAATTTATCAAATAAATTTAAAAAGGGTATTATAATAATTTATCATGTATAGTTAGAGTCAACCACATATCTCGTTAGTTTCGATTATATTAAGAATTAAAATAAATATTGTCTAATAAGATAGGGAGATAGAGAAAATTTTCAATTTTATAGAAATCTTTTTTTATTTTTATAAGTTTTTAGAGAGCTATATCCATTTTTTAAAAATAAGGGAAGGGAGCATTTTGATAACTTTTAATATATAGTTAAGATTAATCATTTACCTGGTTAGTTGAGAGTGACAGTACGGACTGAAACGTAATATTTTTTTAATAACATATGGATCTGTGATGAATTTTTAAATTTACAGAGACTAAATTTGATTTAGTTAACTTTTCATAGGATTGTATCGATTTTTTCTAAAAGAATATCTAATTAAATTGCATCTCTAAATTGAACTGATCCCGTCACTGTGAATATTCTCAACTTGTGAAATATGCATCTCTTCCACTAGTTTATGTTACATTGCATGTAGTCATCAAAGTTTGATGAATCCTAGGTATTTAATAACGGGCAGGTGGTGGAAAGATTTAGATGCGCGACAGGTGGGGCCCACTTACAACTCTCCGTTATGTTTGTTTGTTCTGGCAAATTCATCCCTTTGGGAGGTAACACTTCATCTACACTTCTTTGATTGGTACATTTATTGTAGGGGTCCATATATGCTTGTCTAATTAAATTGAATGTGATAGCTCGTCGTGTGTGATCCTATGTTTTAATGCATCCATAGTTCGAAATATGCAATTTTCAGATGCATGCACAGTGTTAAGACTTTTTTTTTTTTTTTTTTTTTGACTTAGTAAGTTGAGACTCGAATTCCCGAACTCTCCTTAGGGAAGGATGCATCTCGACCAATCCACTAGGAGAGTCTGCTGCCAGTGTTAGACTGTTAGTGTATAATAGTTAGTTTCTACGAGAATATATTCATGAATTTTTTTTTCTCTTTTAACATAATATTTTTCTACTACTGAATTTTAAATTATATCATGAGAAATTAATTTCAAGTATTATTTTATAAGTTACTTTTTCAAGTTCTTGATGCATTTTTAGCACATGAAAATCTTTGTTAGTCTTTAATAAAGATCCATCAATACTTGTTAACATGTAAGATTAAGAGATAATTTTGGACACTTATCAATAACGTATTAGGTGTTGGATCCAATCATATGTGCTGTTTACTAAGTGTAGCAATCAATAAGGTATTAGGTGTTGGATCCAATCCTATGTGCCGTTTATTAAAGTGTAACAATCTAAACTAAATAATATAAATGTCACGTCTATCCATCCCTTTAATAGTAATCAATTCATACCATCCCTTTTTCAGATTCACGCATAGTTGGAATATACAATTTTAAGATGCATGCACAATGTTAATATAGTTCATTTATACTAGAATATTATTCATCTACTATTCAATTTTAAATTATATACTGGGAAATTAATTTTAAGTATTTTTTTTATAAGTTATTTTTTCAAGTTTTTGAAACATTTTTAACATATGGAAATATTTGTCAGCCTTCAATGAGGATCCATCAATATTTGTTAACATGTGAGATTCAGAGATACTTGAAAAACTTTCAAGCTTACACAACAAGAAATTGTCTATTTTTTTTCCTTAATAAGCTCACGGTTTTGAAATGCGTCTTGGTGTGTAAGTGTTGTTCTTACATATAAACACAGACTATCTTATCTTATTAGACAATGTGAGACTTAACACTTCATCCTCATCCAAATTGGATCACTTGAGAGCCTATATATACGTGTGTATACACATAGAGGAGGGACACCAAAACTGAATAGACACAGTCGTTGATAAGAGATATGGGTTGGTCTACAATTCTAATGCTCCCCCCTCCGGCCGCTGCTTTCCTTTTTAAACAAACAGGGACATTGAGTCCCACGTTGATATCTGGCATGTCTTCATCATATCTCTTCTTCTGTACATTTTATTCTCTCGTTCTGATCTCAACTAAAGTAGAATCTCAATCTATACTTCTTTCAGCCCCTAGGTGGCGGCGCCGACATGACATCATACAGCTTCCTGTTTCAAGGTGCCATGCACAGTTATTGGAGACTCAAGTCGAGGACAGTGGTGTGTTGTTATAGCGTAACAAAACTCTATTTGCATTTTTATTTTTTAAGTTTTCGTAGATTATATGATTTAGTGATTGATTTTTCACTTTTTCATATTATAGTTTAAATCTTCGATTTTAAATGATATGTTCCTTATTAGTGCATGAGAGAGACCTTTCACTAAATTATTTAGTTTTTTTTATTAGTTCTTGGGAGGGACTAATAAAGAACATATTCTTTCAACATGAGAGTTTAAACTGAAATATGAAGAAGTGAGTGATCCATCACTGAATCATATAATTTTTAGATACTTAAAAATAAAAAAACCTATTTTTTAAATATAATTGTGACATATATTAGCAATGATGCATGCATATATGCATATATTTTCGGTTGGTGCTATGTTTCATGTTCCATTGCAAGTATTACAAGTATCAACCCAAGATCGATATATTGATATATTCCCTTGTTATTTGCATTTGTCCCCTACGTAGAAAAAAGGTTTACTTGATGGTTTTAAAGGGATGGAGGATTATAGCATTTCCTGATGTGATTTTCTTCATATAAAGAATAAATTTGAGTTTTTTTTCCCTCAAATATACACATTGATAACTGATAAGGATATTAGGTGTACAATATACCATTTTTAAGACATGAAAGACTGGCATATAAAAACCTAGAGGGGATAAAATCGATGAACCAGATCATATCCATCCACTTCACTCTCGTACATCTGACTCGATGAGGGTAACCACCAGCGCTTCGAGACCTCGAACATTGAAAATGAGGAGGGGGATGACCTGTAAAAGGTCTTCCGACGCCAAGTCATTGACGTCGGATGCAAGTGGACTGATGGACCTAACTTGCGGATCGTGGGCTATTTGGGCTGTGAGCCCTTGTTAATTGTGTCATGGACATTGAACACATGATGTAATATCATTGGACTAAAAAAATAGCTTTCACAAAACGTTACTAAATTTGTATTAGAATATGCATGAGTGACACGTTTTTTAGGGTATTTATATGTAGAAAATGCTATAACAATATTTACTTTATCTTTTAAAAGAGTGAAACATTGTTTTCACGCATGGAAGTGGAAATAGAAAAAATGGTGCGAAAATTTAGGTTATTTGTTTTCGTAGAAATTAAAAATATATTAATTTCTCAAGGGCAAAGCTATTCCCACTACCCGAGTTACTGTTTCCCACTACCTAAAATTACGAAAATGCCATTATTTATTTTATTTTTTCGTTTTCCTTTCCCACTACCCAGTTCGACAGCGTACAGTCGAAGTGTTCTTCACTGGGACGACAGAGGTCCGTCGAACTGTCTGAATAAATGTCGACAGAGGCCCAGTCGAAATGTGTTTCACTAGGACGACAGAGACCCGTCGATCTGTCTGAACAAGTGTCGATATGGATGTGTCGAACCCTTCAAAACAATAACTTTCTTCTAAGAATCAATCATTTATACAATCATTTAAGTCCTTATGAAAAACAAAAATGTTATTTAAGTTATTTAAGTCTTTTTAAAAATCATTTATATATATATATATATATATATATATATATATATATATATATATATATAATGAAACAAAAATATCAAACAAATAGCTATTTAAATCAAATAAACAGTAAACATTTTATATAGACAAAAAATATTATTTTATTTTCTAAACAAGTAGAGTCTTTTATAAACAAACTCTACTTATTTAGAAAAGAAAATAATGTTTTTTTCTATTTGAAATATTTACTGTTTATTTAGTTCAAATAACTCTTTGTTTGATATTTTTGTTTCTTATACTTAAATAAATATATATGTGAATGATTTTAAAAAAGATTTAAATAACTTAAATGACATTTTTGTTTTTCATAAGGACTTAAATGATTGTATAAATGATTGATTCTTAGAAGAAAGTTATTGTTTTGAAGGGTTCGACACATCCATGTCGACACTTACAAACACACTTCGACGGGTCTCTGTCGTTCTAGTGAAACACACTTCGACTAGGCTAGGCCTCTGTCGACACTTATTCAGATAGTTCGACGGACCTCTGTCGTCCCAGTGAAGAACACTTCGACTGAACGCTATCGAACTAGGTAGTGGGAAAGGAAGACAAAAAAAAATAAAAAATACTGACATTTTCGTAATTAGAGGTGGTGGGAAAGTTAAGTAGAGTAGTGGGACTATCACTACCCATTTCTCAATCATTATTCACTTGGAACGGTTGTAACGATGGCGTTCAACAGGATGAAAAGGCTATTTATTAAAAAGTCTCAATAAATAGCACGTGGAGCTTTGATTATGCAAAATGTTCGAAACAATCCCACGTCTTATGATCCTTGTATGCTTTAATTTTTTAAAAAATGTCCATATTTCATGTAGCAAGTGATGTATACTTTCATAAAATATAATATGTATTCCAATAAAAAAAAGCATCGACACACTTATTGAAGACAAACGATTTTTTTTTTTTTTTGTTGTTTAACAAAGTATATCTCTTACTAAATCAAAGTCTTATTATTTTTTTGCAGTTCAGTCACAGCGTAACGTAAAATCGGAAAACATTTGCGGTGATGAACTCCCAAAGGTAATTTAAATAAACGTTACCCTAATTACAAAACTTGATAAATTATAAGCAATATGGACATTGTATGATTTACTGCTACATTTTTTAAGGTATTGACTGATGACATGATTGAAAAGATCGAGAAAATAAAAATCATATTGGATTCTGAAGGAGAAGATGAGACAAGCATTTCTGCTTATGACACAGCATGGGTTTCCATGATTGAAGACATCAACGGAAATGATGCTCCTCAATTCCCTAGAAGCCTCCAATGGATTGTTGATCACCAACTTTCTGATGGTTCTTGGGGTGATCGCGATTATTTTTTGGTTTATGATCGCCTCCTCAACACCTTGGCATGCGTGGTCGCTTTGAAAACATGGAATATTTGTCCAGAAATCTATGAAAATGGTATGACTGTCTATATTTTTCACACATCATATCATTTAATATAATATATGAAATATCTAATATATTATCTATTTTTTATGTTAATATACATATTTTATTACAAAATCATAAAAAATATTTTTTGTGAAGCGTGGAGACTTCAATAGTAAATTATATGTTTTTCAAAAAAATTCCAAATGTGTTGGATTTGAAAAAAATGACACAAAGTAATGACTATTTTTAACATTTTTTATCATTAAATGTCTATTCATATTTTTATCACTTTAGTTGACTTTATTATCTTATTACGTAGGGAAAAAGTTTTTCCCGCCCCATGGGAAGTAATGTAAGGGAAGTTGATAAAAAATTTATTCCACTTTCCATCACATTCACAATAAATTAAAAAAATAAACAAAATTATTATTATTTTTTTTTTCATTTTCTCTTTAACCCAAATTATTTTATTTTTTTAAAATTTTCATCTGACGTTGTGTATAAATGCATCCTTAGTAAGAAAATAAAGAAAGTGGTTAAGCTTAGTCATTTTACTATCCCATTTGTATATACTTTGCAAATGAAATACATCGCATTGTAAAAAATAAACATATTTATATGCTTTTATGTGTGTATTTTTATAATTTTTTTATAATATTATTATCTAATATCTTAGTGGAGTATATTTACATTAATATGTCATTTAACCACAAACAAGATTGTAAAACTGATTGAGTATACTAATGGCACTCCAAAAAATGTCATTTCACATTGTGGATAATTTGACTAGTTCGTAGTTTCTATTCATTTTTCTAACAAACAAAATTAATATAATCTTGCTAATGGCACTCCAAAAAATGTCATTTCACATTGTGGATAATTTGACTAGTTCGTAGTTTCTATTCATTTTTCTAACAAACAAAATTAATATAATCTTGAGTTTCTAACCATCACCAAAATCAATAGTCACTAGAGACCATGCAAATTAAATGATGATTTTTTTATTTTTATTTTTTGTATAAAAGGGATTAGGTTCCTTCGACAAAACATTCATGCACTCAAGGAAGGAGAGGAGCAACACATGCTGGCAGGATTTGAGATGATTTTTCCCTCCCTCATACAAAGAGCACACAATTTGGGATTAGATTTGCAGTTGGATTGTCCAGCCATGGAGGATATTTATACCAGAAGAAATTTAAAACGGAACAAGTAACAATCACCTACTTTAGTGTTGTACTTCAAAATCTTTAATGAAATCATGGTTGCAATATCTATCTCTCTTTTTTATTAAAAAAAAAAAAAACAAGTAACAATCATTAATTGTTTTTACACAATGTAAGTCCTATTGAGAAAATATTTTCATGTCTTTCTAAAAACTTGAAATTTCAGAATACCAAAGGAGTTGATGCATACAGTACCAACAACATTGCTGTATAGCCTAGAAGGACTGGATGATTTGGATTGGGAGAGGCTTCTTGCTCTACAATGGCCAGAGGGATCCTTTTTTTACTCTGCAGCCTCGACTGCTGCAGCTTTCATGCAAACAAAGAATGAAGGTTGTCTAAGATATCTTGAAAACGTCACCAAAATATTTGATGGTGGAGGTAAAATTTATACATAAGGATTTTTTATGTTATATGTGTATGTACATACACACACAAACACACATGATTTTTTTTTTGTTGATGAATATGAATGGTATTCTCTTCAGCTCCATGTGCTTATCCTGTGGACTTGTTCAAGCGTCTTTGGGCTGTTGATCGCTTGGAACGTCTTGGCATCTCGAGATATTTTGAACTCCAAATCAGAGAATGCCTCGATTATGTCTATAGGTACTCATAATAAATATATAAGATATCACATGTTTATCAATTAATTAGTGAAATTAAACCTCACCTAGCTAATTACTCCAAGATGTTTAATTTGTGTCTATTTAATTTATTTCATGCATTCCTTCACAATCATTTTTGAGTTGCATCTCCTTGAACATTTTTTTTAGATACTGGACTGAAACTGGGATATATGCGGCGAGGTATACAAACATAGCTGATGTTGATGATAGTGCTATGGGTTTTCGACTGCTGCGATTACATGGGTACAACATATCCGCAAGTAAGTTTTACTTAGGATCAATAATACCATTGATTATAATAATATGAATTAACAGTTATGTGATTGATGCTCTCCCTCAGATGTTTTTCAACACTTTCAAAATGATGGGAAATTCTTCTGCTTACCGGGGGAAATGAATGAAAGCATTACTCATATGTACAACCTATATAGAGCATCTCATATAGCTTTTCCTGGAGAGAAAATCCTTCATGAAGCCAAAATGTTCACATCCAAGTTCTTAAGAGATAAACATGCTTCAAAGGAGTTTTTTGACAAATGGATAATAACCAAAGATTTGTGTGGTGAGGTATGCATCATGATCCAGTACTGTATATCTGGTATTTATTCATTCTGTTTATCATTAATAAACTAGATGTCTAGTCAACTTACTTCTTATATAAAATTGAGCCTCAAATGAATTAAACATTACTGACTTTAAATCCAGTATTCACAAACTGAAATAAAGAGGTACCAGTGAGATATATATGTGTTTAAATTTATTGATTAAATACTACTATCACAGGTTGAATATGCTCTAAGCTTTCCATGGTATGCTAGCCTCCCACGTATAGAGACAAGGTTTTATGTGGAACAATACGGGGGAGATGATGATGTGTGGTTAGCAAAGACACTATACAGGTAATTAAGAGAGTGGGATCAAATTAAATTTCTTAATCTTGAAATTCCTATAGAGAATTATATATTGTCCTAACACTCATATATACTTTGAGTGATGTTTTTAGGTTTCCATACGTTAGCAATAACCTCTACCTTGAACTCGCCAAGTCAGATTTTAATAGATGCCAAGCTACTCACCAATTAGAGTGGTTGGATCTACAAAAGTAAGTGATCCCACATTTATATATTTATATACATATTTTTTTGTTGGACTACAATTAATGATCAATTTAATTTCAGGTGGTATGCAGAATGCAAATTAGATGAGTATGGTGTGATGAAGGATGAACTACTAAAGGTTTTTTTTGTCGCTGCATCAAGTATATTTGAACCCGAACGAGCTCTAGAGCGGCTTAGTTGGGCCAAAACATCTTTCCTAGTTTATGTACTCACCAAGTACTTCAAAGAACAAGCGATCAACTGCAAGTCTAGGAGAGAATTTTTCCTAGACTTTGTTGGTTCAAGTTTGTGGTATGATCTTGTCTCATAAGATTTTATTAATAATATAAACCATAATTAAAAGTTAAAACGGATACAGAACGTTGAACCAACAAAACGGGACACTAGCATAAGCAGTGTTTCATTAACAATTCCTTATTTCCCATCTATAATATATAATGTAAGTTCACTCAAAATTTTCCATCACCATCAATATAATTATATATACAGAACGTTCTATATCATATGTACATTAGTTCTTAAAAATTAACAACAACCCGAGATATGTTTTAAAAAGGCTAGCTCAAAAGGTAGAAATGACCTTCTCTATAAACCTCAAAATTTTTAAAAATTATGCAATTAAAAAAAGGTTATGGACCATCATCCAAAGATCTATCCACAACATATTAAATTTCCAAGATTTATGATTCATTTATGAACTTCATAAATAGCTACATAACATAAATTACTTATAACATAGTTTCATTTAAAACTATCATGAAATCTACACATTGAAATTGCCAACAATAGCATATAAAACACACACACGTGCGCGCGCACACAAAAAAAAAATGAAAATCTTATTTCAATTTGGTGCAGGCCAGCAAAGGATGCTTCAGGGAGATATCTAGTATATGCTTTAAACAAAACAATTGGGAGCCTCTCCCTGGATGTATTAGCAAAACACAATCGAGATATCCACCATCATCTAGAAGAATCTGTAAGTTATTTTTTTTTCACTTTTGTAATTATACATGTAATTATCATTCATTATGTACATGGTCATTGGTTTAGGCATTTGTTCAGAAATCTTAAGTTTCAATCATGTCATAAATTTAGTTTTCATTGGCATATATATATATGAACAATTTATATTGTTTTTATTCATGTTGTAGTGGAAAGAATGGATAATAAAATGGCAACTGGGAGAAGAGCATGAAGGATGGGAATCTAGAGAGCAAGGAGTTGAACTCCTTATTCGTACAATAGAGTTATGCGCTGGCCGTTCGATTGTCCCAGAAATTGCACCATCCAAAGAAACTCCATATGATCGACTCACATATTTGACTCTCTCAATCTGCAACCATATTCACCAAGAGATGTTGAAAGTGAGTATTTATTTGTACACATATATGCATACCTCTGTTTTTCATTTGTTATCTGATTTTTGAAGGAGATTTTGAGTGTCACATTTCTTCAACCAAATCATACATTGACTTATGTGCATTTGATATACTCAAACAGGTAAAAAAAGTGGATGACTACAATGAAGTAAGTACAAATGGTAACCTCAATGAACTTCAAATGCAAGAGCTTGTACAACGTGTGCTGGATAACTCCGATGACCTCAACCAAGACACCAAGAAAACATTCCTTACCATTGTCAAAAGCTTTTATTATAAGGCTCACTCTCCATCATCAACCATGGATGTCCACCTTTCCAAGGTTCTCTTTGAGAGAGTAGACTGAGTTCATTGGATTCACATGTGAAATTTTCAAGTGAACTTTGTTATCTATCTATATATCTTAGCCTTTTATTGGTAATCAAAGTATTGTATCGCTATAAAATTTATACAACAAATACACAGGGCTTGCATGAAACAAAGTGGAGATATATAAGAGCAGCAGGTGTGCCACAAGTTGACAGACTCCCAAAAACTAACTAATCCCCTGTTTTCATGAAAAGGAAGTTACAAAACTTTTCTATTTCTCCCTAACTTTATGGAAGGAAATTGAAGAAGCCTTCGATGAGTAATATTGAACTATTTTTCGATGAGAACTTTATATATTTATAAAAGAAATAGAAGATTAGAATGCAAAGTAAGTTTGGGAAGGGGGAACAAACCTACAATGAACTACTCCGTCTGTATGGTGATATTTCCTCTGTTTTTTATGTCTTGTTGGACAACAAAGAATAATAATAATAATAAAATTACATACCCTATTCATCAATCATAATGACTCATATAACTATGAAATTGTTTAGATCAATATATTCAATTTAAAGGGATATTTTGACTTTCTTTATCATAAATCAATGGATGATACAAAGACGAAACAGTTATTTAATAATGTTAGTTTTAATCAAAATAATTGTGCTTGTTATCTTTTGATGTTTTTTTTAATTAATATTTGTTATAATCTAAACCGTTCATACTAGAAAATTCACACCATTTTAAGGATAGATCTCCGATGGGTCCTTGACTATCCTCGAATATCAAATTAACTAATCTAAATCATTCACCTTAGAGATTTGTATATCATCACCATTGACAATTTTTCATTTATAATTTAAGAGTCCGTTTGGATATGAGTTTAAGTAGATTCAGCGTTTGAAAAGCTAAAAATTCTTAAACCACTATCTTTCATTTTTAGACAAAAAAATATTGCGGTTATAAAGCTAATGAACCAACGCTTTTCAAAAGTTGAGTTGTAAACATAAGATTTTAAAAATCTTAACGTTTCAACCTCACATCCAAACGCACCCTAAAGCCCCGTTTGTTTCTGGTATAAGATCCCGAATAAACCCGGATAACCCCAGATAAGAATTTTCAAGTGTTAATTTACCCCAAATAACCCCTGATAAAGTATGCCAGAATAAACCCTGATAAAGTGATATATGGATTTCAATTAACCCCTAAAATTAAAATTATTCTAGGTTATTCCACCCAAAAAATATATAGACCCATTGTCAAATCAATTATCATCACCTTTTATAAATCACCTGTCAAATCAACTATCATTACTTTTTTATTTTTTATAAATTTTTATCCATACTTTATTCATATTTTATCTAAACAACAAAACATTTATTCTTACGTTTACCAACGAGAATAATTCAAAACACAATCAAACATAAAAATCACTTTATTTTTATTTATACTCACTTATAGATAAATAAATACCCTAGAATAAAATCTATCCCCATTCCACACGGGAGGTAAGAGTAATTTTGACTTCACCATCCATAGGGGATCATGATATAACCAATACATCAAAATAGAAAAAACTAACCAGAATTAAAAAACATATCATATCATATCATGGGTCTCCCACATGTTAAAAGAAGAGTTCGACACATTCTATAAGCAAATCTAAATTTTGGATATTCACCATTAACCATCCTACTTTGAAAAAAGGAAAATTTTATACAAAAGATCAGCTAAAAGCCCAATAAAAAGATCAATTCCTCACCATTTGCGTTGGAGTCATTTTTTGAGCCAATGAAAATGCATTATGTCTCTGAGGCTCATGACTTGATTAACCGAAGCCCATGACTCGATTAAATGAGGTCTAAATTGTGGGTGAGAGACTACAAAAATAAAAGCAGCAAAAAAAGAAAAAAAATGGGGTACAACCTGCCCGCGTGGGCAAAAGAGATGCACAATGTTAATAATTATTTGTTTCTATAATAATACATTCAATATCACATCTATCTATCCCCTTTAAGAGTCATCAATTCACATAACATTATTTAATTTGTATATTTATTGTTGAGGGTTACCATTGTAGATAATCTAAGGCTGCATTTGGTTCGACGAAATGCTGATTTTAAGTGCTGATTTATAAGTGCAGATTATATAAATGCTGATAATTTTATATAGTTCAGAAAAAAAAACTGTTTAATTCAGCGGACAATACAAACACTTATTCAAATAAGTGTGTTTGATTCACTATTTAAAAGTAGTGCTTATTACAAGGGTAATTTGATCTATTTAATAAGTGCTGAAAGTTATTTTAATGCTTGGTTGAATACTTAAAAAAATGCTTATTTTTTTCAATAAAAAAAGTAATGGAAATAAAAAAAACCCATAAAAGATGTCATGGTTGCAAGAACTTTCTTATAAATTCCACGTAAAAAACTTTACTTCATCATAACAACTTCAACACTCACCAAAACCAGAAAACTAAATCTCAAAAACCTTCAAAAAAATTATCCAGTAACAGAAGAAGAAACATATGTGACATTAAAAAATTCTCAAGCATCCATATGTATACATACTCAAGCCACACAATATACATTGCTCAACAAAAATGAGAGACAGAGAGACAGAGTTGTATATCATTTCATTCTACAATTCAAACACTGTTCATATCTTTTTTTTCTTATATATCAATAAACATGGAAATACATAATCGAGCTACCTGAGTAACATAAAAAATGTAATAGTTTGTTTACTAATAATACATTCTAATTCAACATATTATATTCTTTTGAAATAGGGCTACATGATTTTTACCAGAATTGATACAAGTATATGTGGCTGCCACAAGTTTGGCAGCTGCTATGCAACTTGACTAATTGTAAAACAGAAACTGTGGGTGTTTGTTCACGGTTGGCTTTCAGTGAAATTTCCTCCTTGGGCACCTTCAAACATTACAAAGAAATCTCCTTGGGCTTTGTATTAAACATGGCAATCATTAACTTTTATATGTACCACATCCTGGAGATGAAGAGAATGAGATCTTTATGTCACTTGCATCCTTCCTCACATTTCTCTTTTTTAAAGTTATATACTTCATTTAACCAAGCATGTTACTTCATGAAAAAATTATTTCCTAGTACTCAATTCAAAACAAGTCTGAATCCATGAAAAACAGCTACCACAATTACACATAGTTAAGTCTTATGAAGGCTAGAAAGTTATAGCAACATAGCACAGGAAAATGTCTAAAAGAA
This sequence comes from Acorus calamus, assembly GCA_030737845.1. Lineage (NCBI taxonomy): Eukaryota > Viridiplantae > Streptophyta > Magnoliopsida > Acorales > Acoraceae > Acorus > Acorus calamus. Next base: position 26,714,990 of record CM060878.1, on the reverse strand, counting down.
CAATCTTGGTATTTCCAATACCATTGCACCACAATCATAGTCACTAGCATATCAATTATTCTTTTTATAGACAGATTACATCTATAAACTTTAACCCTGTTGCCTGGCAATAAAATTTCCATTCAAGAGTATGGCTATGTCAGAAACATGGACACAACATCATTCATGAGAGACTATATAAGTTGTACTTGCTCCAATTCCATAGGATGATCAAATGCAACTCCATGTATTTTCAACCTAATGCACTTTCATTTGTAGATTATTTTCATTTTTCATGAGCAAAAATATGCCAATGGACTGCATGTGGGATGAAGTTGTATAAGTTCCTTTTAATGCATTAGATGCTATAAATTGAAGTACCATCCCTTCATATTTGGATAAAATCTATGTGAGAAACAAAATGCTTTCAGTAGGAGTTAGCACATTAGGAAAAACCACATACCCACATGGATGTTGGTTGTGGACATGTATTATTTCAGAATTTTAGAATTGGTACAACTACTGATGTGATTTATGCATGTATCAATCAAAGATATAGAGCAAATACAGCCCCTGAATATGGAAAGACATGTGCTAAAATTTTCTAACAATTCTTCATTTGCTAAAAAGAACACCTGATGGTATAGATTACTGCTGCAAGAGCAGTAATTAACCCAATTGTCACAACCAGTTTATTCTGATCTGTTAGGATTGCCCGTAAATCACCTAAACCAATGAAAGTAAGCAGTTTATTCTTGCATATTTGTGAACATCCACTTGTTAATTCTTTGCCAATGGGTGTGAGATGGGGAAACCAGAACAAAGAGATGCCCTTCAAATCCAAAATAACATTGATTCCTTTGGATGAATCAAAGTTCATAGTACATGACACTCTCAATCAATCCACACTGAGGTGTTGAGCAGAATGACAAGTTTCAATTGGATGTAACATAAAGTGGTTAGAGATGAACTTGTGATAACTCATTAGGATGATGAGTTTATACATCAACTTTACAAAGTCATGTTTAGATAATAATGACTGAGCAGATTGCAAAAGCTTCAAAAGAAATTACAGATGAGGCTATGAAATTTCACATGAGAATCTCAATAGCATATTTTCAAAATCCACAGATTTTTGGAGGTTAATAGCATCAGGAGAATTTCAAATGCAATCTTGACCAGTCACTCAAACATATAAACATAAACATATAAATTTCTTCCAATCGAAGTTGTTTCAGAAATTCCATTTGTTACCAAGCTTTCCTCCAACGAACAAACATAAAAACTGATCATGAATACAACAAAATCACATATATGATAGCTTAATAGTAATCGATTCTTTTGACTTTAACCTTCTTTCTTCATTGTCACAAAACAAAAAAATTTACAAACAAAATCCGTCAATTATTTATGCCAATTAGACTTACTCCAAGTGCACCCATTTATGATTTTCCACTCAAAATATGGAATTAATGCTTCCCCACACCACAACGCAAAATAGGGTTCAATAAAAACCCAATACATCTCCAAATCCAAGGAAATCAAGTAATCTCACAAGGGGGGGGGGGGGGGGGGGGGGGGTTCTGATATCGAGGGCACCTCTGCAAGTCCCCTGTTCGTTCGTGAAGGACCTGACGTCGGCGGGGACCGACGAGGGAAGGAGACAGGTCCGGTGCGGGCCGCCGCCGCCACCTGCTGCGACGACTCTCTCCAACGATGATGATGTAGAAGAAGCCATGGGAGAAGGATAGGTCCGAGGGCTTGAGGATCGTCTCTGGAGAGGAGGGAGAGACGAAGAGGGGAGTCCGATGGGAGATAGGGCCTTCGATCTGGTGTTTCGCAATGGTGGTGGAGGTCCAGTGATTAGGGTTTCGGGTGGGTTCGGGAGCGGCCCAAAGAGATAAGGGTGACGAGAGAGAGAGAGAGAGAGAGAGCTATGAAGGGGCTGAAAATGGCATATATACCTCTTGTAAATATGGGGAATAGGCAGGGGTAGTAAGGACATTTTGCAAAGACTTCGAAATGGCGTTTTGCGAGTGCGTAAAAATAAGTTTAATCACCGGTACTGAAAAAATATGTGGTTTT
>CM060878.1:26679543-26702926 GCA_030737845.1 Acorus calamus | reverse complement strand
TTTTTTTTTTTTTTTTTTGTGTTTATGAAATTATTATCCTTTGATTTTTACTCACTGAAAATTTGGCCTTGTTTGATAAATAAAATAAGGATTGGAATATGGGATTCTTCGTTCAGCTTCATGGTATGCTTATTTGTGATTTTTTCTCAACTCGAGTGTGCTGTTATCAGGATAATCATGGCAAAAAAGATTCCTTATAAAAATAATTTCCTAAAAAAATCTTGCTTGAGAAATCTTGAAGAATGGTTACCATTTATAGCCCACTGATGAGTTTAAATTTCTTCAAGTTTTAAAACAAGATGCACTGTTACTCATATTTGATAAGTTTCATAGTTGCCAATTGTTGATGTAGGCAGATGGCGTGACACATGACATCACTACTTAATGGCACATGCTTTGGGATTTTTTTTAATACTTATTCTATGGAAGCCTTTCTGTGACAAGGATCTTAATTGAACAAAAAAATCTAGAACATGTTCCTACAAAGGCTTGGAACAACAATTCACATTTAATGCTTACTAAGTTTCTACTACTACTACTACCACTACTACCATTTCGTATGCTAGTCAATTTCTCCTCTTTTTTCTCTCTTCCTCTCGTTGTTCATTTTATTCCAAATGCCGAGATTTTCAAAGGACCGACAACTGCAAATAGTCAGATGATGGATATTACCATTTGTTGTGCATGATTGTGATTTAAAATGATATGTTGTATTCTACAAAATCTGTTTTTACATCAAATATGCAAACAATCATTCTGTTATTATGATTGTGTCGGTGTTATGAACTTGATCAACGATTTGAGTTTGGCTTTCCCGTGGTCCATATATGTATCAAAGTAGCCACATTAATTTGTCTATGTTATAATCACCTCAGTGTCTTATTGATTTTTCAGTTAATGGTTGCCGTTTTTTTTTGTTTGATAGGAACCCCCAGTTTTTGGGAAGAGAACAATTTTCACAGCGCGACCATCTGGGTAAGAATCATATTTATCCATTGTTCCCCACTTTATGCCAAATCCACTAAAACAATTAAAATTAAAATCATTACTGGTCATTTGCACACATTATATGCATACAGAAGTAATTGCTATCATGCGACCGATGCTTGTGAGGCCCATAACATATGCCAGTTGATACTTTTAGATTTTTGTGTATGTGGTGAACATGATGATCTCGCGCTTTCAAAGTGACATATTTAACTTGAGTTACCGATATATATAATTCATTGACATAATGTAGATGAAACTTTGGTTTTCAGTGAGCAGGATCAATGGGCAGAGTGCGACATTTGTCACAGATGGCGCAGGTTGCCCGTAGATGTTCTCCTTCCCCCAAAATGGACTTGTTCGGACAATGCCTGGGATCCTAGAAGGTCTGTGTAACCTTTTTTTTGGCCCCTGTTTAAAACCAATTATCAACATAGTTTTTATTTATTTATACCAACTTTTATGAAAAAGTTTGTTCTGTTTACTTTTAACACAAAAAAACTAAAATCCAAAACCAAAAGCTGAAAGCTCAATAATACTAATGATCTGAAAAATTGATTTTACAAAGCTGAATCAGTTTTAAATTTCTTTGTACTTGTGAGATACCTACAGGGGCTCATGTTCCGCGCTGGACGAGATGAGCACAAAGGAACTGCAGAATCTTTTAGGAATGAATACAGGTAAATTTTCTCTCATTCACAAGAGTTTTAAATAACACAAACAATATGACACTTTGGGCAGTTCTAACATGGCTTGTTATCATATCATAAGCCCTCCCCCACTAAATAATGCTTATTAGGTTCCCCATCTGCACAGAAATAAAGAGGAGGAAATCATACAAACCTGATATACTGGACCATGAAGCCACAGGCCTCGATGCACTCGCAACCGCCGCCACCCTCAACGACGACTCGAACCTGTCTGCCTCGGCCTCTGCGACGACCACCCGCCACCCACGCCACCGCCCCGGATGCACGTGCATCGTGTGCATACAGCCCCCGAGCGGGAAGGGCCCGAAGCACAAGCCCACGTGCACGTGCAACGTCTGCATGACCGTGAAACGCCGCTTCAAGACGCTCATGATGCGCAAGAAGATCCGCCAGTCTGAGCGCGAGGCGGAGTCAGCCCGGTCTGAGGCCGCCGATGCGGGTAAGGGTCAGATTGACTTGAACTGCCATCCGGAGGACCCAAACGGTGGGGCGCCTCAGGCGGTGAGCATGATGGGTCTGATTCAGGTGGCGAGGCTGCCGCTCGATAGTTTTTTGAAGCAGAACGGGCTCGCGAGCTTGGTCGCGGAACCGCGGGAGGGGTGTCAGAGCTCGTCTGTGTTGGCACGGCCGCCCTCAGAGGTGGAGGCGAGTGAGGCGGGCACACCGGCCACCGGCTGGGAGCGGGAGAGATCGGCAGACACCATGGCGAGTTTGTCTGAGAGGGATTGAATGGTGTTTGTGAATGTACATTTTTTTTTGTCGTTTGAGTGATTTGTTTTTTGGTTTGATTTCTTTTCCATATGGTTTGGTTGATGAGAGGATGTTATTGTTAGAAAATCATTGATTTATTTTTATAAAATTTTATGTTAGATATAATCTGACAATTTGACATACATTTTATTCTCATTTCAATCCTCTGGATTTCAAACACAACTCTCTTTAAACTTAAGCCTGCTTTTGGTTTGATGGAGTGTTGATTTACAAGTGCAAATAATACAAGTGTTGATATTTTAAGTATAAAACTTTTTGGTTTGACAAGAAAATTAATTATTATTTGTTGTATTTATAGAAGGGTACTTATGTTTATTTTATGAATTATTATTTTTTATTGATATTTGATTAACCACTTTTTATAAAATGAAAAGGCGGGGGGTTAAAATGGTTTTTTAATGATCAATCAATAAAATATTTTTTAAATCAATAATGACTTTTGGACCCCAATTTATAGGTCCCATTTAAAGTCCCATGAGGTGGTAAAGAGGAAATATCTAAATTATCCTTTATTCCTAAATTGTGTTTTCATATTGTAACCGATCACACAATTAATGGTCCACAATCAATGGAGGTGGTTATGATATGTTTTTCTTTTTTTTCTTAAAAAATAAACAATTCAATTCAAAGAAACAAACAGAGAACTCTTACGATCTATTTCGTCTATACATATTGTTTTTTTTTTCGAAAACAATCATATCAATCGAAAGATATTATGATAACGAAACACATATTGATTCATCTATTTTACAAAAATAGAAAATTCAATCCGATTGCAGTTTTGCGAGAAATTCGATTTTGATTTCGATTGCAGCCTTTTTTTTATCTCGTGTTCGATTTGAGGGGCAAACATTGACGATCCATTCAAGTATCTTGAATCTGTATCTGTTAATTCAAATCCAGATAAAACTGTATCTGAATTTGAATTCCAGCCTATTTTTTTAAGGTATTTGTTAATTCAATTCCAGATACACCTGTATATGAATTTGAATTCCAGCCCATTCTTTGAAGGTATATGTTAATTCAAATCCAGATACATCTGTATCTGGATTTGAATCCCAGTCCATTCTTTGAAGGTATTTGTTAATTCAAATCTAGATACACCTGTATTTGAATTTGAATCCCACCCCATTTTTCGAAGGTATTTGTTAATTAAAATCCAGAGACACATGTATCTGAATTTGAAATCCAGCCCATTTTTTTAAGGTATTTGTTAATTCAAATCTAGATACACCTGTATTTAAATTTGAATTCCAATTCTATTTTATAGGAAGAAATCTGTTATTTTTCGTTTATATGGTTTCACCCAAATCAAAATCCTAAAATTCAAAGTTTCTATAAATATGTTAGGTAAGAGAGCGGATTTAATAGTACCACCTTTTATGGGACTCAGTTATGAGGTTTAATTTGAATATTAGTTAGTTAAAATTTATTTTTAAAATTTTAAGAAGGGTAGTCTTGTCATTGTCATTTTGGTAGTTAGAAAAAGTCAAATAGGGAACCAATAGGAGAGTGTCACCTATTGAAGCTCACAAATGAGACTTAATTTCTGGGGCCTAGGTAGCAGCACCCTTTTTAAATAAGTATAAACCTGTTTACTTAAAAAAATAGTTATTTGTCAATAAATAATTATAATAATCATTTAAAACAAACACCCAAATAAGAAAAAATACTTTTTTTTAAATGATAAGTGACATCAGAGCTTATTTTCAGCTTATTTTTAAATGTTTTTTTAGTTTTCTTTATTGATGAAATTCGGATGAGCCCATTAAGCGGGAGCCCATGGCCTATCTGGCTATGGGCCTTCCGAATCAAACTACCCGCAAAACAAGCACCAGATGTCGGAAAATAATGTCCAGCCACCAAATATAGTCCACGCCAATTTTAACAATAATGATTTTTAGGCCCCAATTGATAGACCCCATTCCAAGCCCCATGAAGTGACAAATTTGAAATACCTATATTACCCCCTTCCTAATTAATCATTTTAGTATACCATAACCGCCCCATTAATCTCGAGGTAGTTATGATTTGTAATATCTTTCCGTTTCTGAATATTTGTTTTCAATTTGACATCCAAAAAATTCATGATTCTCTATTTCTGATTTGTAAATGATTGGCTGACAGGAAAACAAATATGAATTTTATTTTTGATTCAGATCTGATTGGTGTATACGAGGTGAATTTACGATTTTTTTTTCTATGCAATCTGATTCTGGTGCAAATAGAAATTGATACATCCAGGTTAAGTTTTTTCGGATTCCAAAAATAGCAATATTTTATGATTTTTTTAGTTTTCAGATGGATTTGAAAACAAACATCGAATTTTATTTTTGTTTCAATTCAATCGGTAGAAAAGAGAAGAATTTAATTCATTTAGTTTTATTTGTGACCACTTTGTGGTGCAAACAATGAATACATTCTCGCTAGTCCTTTTTTTATCTTAATAAATTATGTTGATTTTGATTTTTTGTCATTCATTTGAATCATCATATACATGTATTGAATTTGAATTTAATTTTAGTTTCAGATACATGGCCTGTATCTTGATTTATATGGATTGTTGTGTACCAGGTATGATCTGTACAATCATTTTATGATTGTGTATTTGTGTATAATTATGCATAATGTGTCATTCATGATATTTTTTAGCTTTGTATCAGCATTATTAGACTCATTCAAATTTAAGATTTTTAAATACAGTGCACATTCTCTTGTATGGAATGTGCATTTGATAATTCAAATTCCAGATACACCTGTATCTGAAAATTGATATCCAGCCATTTTAAAGGTTGTTATTTATATTTCTATGGATTTAATTAATATATAGCTGATTAATATCTAATTGCTTATTATATTGTTGGTATTTTGAAGATCTTTTATAAATTTTTTGTACAGTGCTCAGTAGCATGTAGATCATAGTTGAACATTTGGATTTTCAAATACATTATTGTATCTTAATTTGATAATATGTGGTTGATGTTCTAATCTTTTTCCAGGCAGTGATGGTGATTTTGTGGAGGAAACATGCGAATACTCAATTCATTTGGACGACATTAATGATTTATGTTCTATGGAAATCAGTTTGTCAAATGAATTGTTTGTTGTGGGTGATCAACAAAATGTATACGAGATGCAACTTTTTTTAAAGTTGTGGAAATCGCGGCAACAAAAGAAGCTACCATGAAGCTTTAGAAATAAGTTGGTGAACATGGTTGATCAGCAAGTTTTATACAAAAATTTCAGATATAGTTGATTTAGATACATAAAGTGTTTATAAAAATATTGACATTTTCATCAAGGGATTTAGATGTGTTTTATAGTACATATGTACAACATTTCAGAAACAATTGAGCATTCCAAATTATAAGTTTGAAGATATTAATACATTATATATTTTGATTCACAACACATACAACTTCTTAATAGCATGTAATGCGACTAATGAGATCTCTATTTCTCCATAATTGCTTCGTATTTAGATATATTTGGTTAACATGTTTTCAGATACAAATACAGTTAATTCAAATATATACATTGTTTACAAAAACATTAATATATTTTCATCAAATTAATATATTCTAATTATCAAATATAAGATAATAATATATGATCTATATTTATATGACATTTCAAACATTTCATTTAATTATTTTCAATTGCTTATTCAATCAGATTTTGTTTCACTGAATTAAGAAACAATTGCATATTATATCCATTTTCAGATACATGTCTCTGACTTGTGTATTCATTCATCATTTTTTGTTTCCTCAGAAAATGAATTGTGTAGACGAGAAACTCTAAAACAATTGAAGAATGTCAATTTTTTTCTTTAATCTAGATACACTGATAGACAAAGACAATGCAGCAGAAACAATTTCGTTATATTAAGAGATTTAGCACATGCTTTCAAACCTCAAAAAAAATTCGGATCTGTTTGGATTCAGATACATGTATCTGAAACACTGATTTCAAACCAATATTTTTTTGGATTTCAGATGCACGTATCTCAAACACTGATTTTTCAAGTGGATTTCAGATTCAATCAAATTAATAGGAGACAGAAAATGGAAAGGAATCGTTTCATAATTAATTTTGAAAACCAGATATTTCGTCTTATAAGAAGTGCAAAAAACTAATCTAAATTGATCTGTTTATATCGCCTAAAAAAAAAAAAAAAAACCATGACGGTGAAGTTTTGATTGTGGCTAGAAATCTAACATTTTTTTCGCCATTCTTGACGATTTGTTTGGGGAAGAGAATCAGATTATATGAAACTCTTCATAGTCTTTTTTTTTTGTTCGTATGGTTTTGCCGAACTTGGAAACCTTAAGTTTTTAATTTTTTTTTTGGAATATGTTCAGTCGGGGGAGAGGATTCAGTGATCCCCCATTTTTTAGGATTCTGTTAGGAGCATTAATAATGGAGAGGATTCAATTATCCCCTTTTTTGGGGATTGAGCATTAATGGTGATATTAGTTAGTTAGAGCCAATTTTTAAAAATCTTAAAAGGGTAGTCAAGTAATTATCATTTTGAATGTTTGAAAAAGTCAAACAGAGAACCAATAGGAGAGTGCCACCTAGGCCTGTCAACGGGTCGGGTCCACACCCGGACCCGACCCGACCCGACCCGGACTCGATTACACGTGTAATATATCCGACCCGATTTGGACCCGACCCGGTGGACCCGAACATACAAACGGGTTGGGTCCGGGTCCACCCCACCCTGACTCATTGGACCCGAGACCCGACTGTTTTATTATTATACATTCATATATTACAAGAATATTAGATATTAGTATTAGTTGACCCATAATTTTATTTCTTATTTATCAAGTTACAAGTATAAGTGTTTATTGTTTACTTTGTGACACAAATAACTATGATCTCTCACTTTTAATTCATTGTTATATTGTTTAGACTTATGTTTACTTTGAATGTTGTTTAGTAATTCATTCACTTCTTTTGAATTGTACAAAAATATGTTGAAACACAATATTAGGATATTAGTTTAGAAAGTTCAATAATAATTAATGATTTATTACAAATTTTTCCTAATAGAATGATAAGACAAATAAATTCATGAGTTTAAATTTTTTTTTGTTTTTATTAACTTTACTCGGGTTGGGTCCGGACCCGACCCGACCCGAGACCAGACGGGTCCGGGTCTGGGTCCACTCCAACCCGGACCCGACCCGTTGACAGGCCTAGTGCCACCTATTGGGGCTCACCAATGAGGCCTAATTTCTGGGGCCCAGGTAGCAGCACTGCTTTTTTTTAAATTATAGTCTCTTCAAATAAGTGCATACTGTTATATGATATAAAGTATATACTCAGATAAATTAATATATATTTCTAAAGTTTAAAAAATGATAAATTTTTTTGCGTTATATACTAATATACTACGCTATTATAGCGTATGAAGCTGCAAAACGGACCGCAGAACGGACCGAGTATATCAATGCTCTCAGATGTAATGTGAAAGATGAAAAATCTATATTATACTCGGTCCATTTGAAGTTCAATGCACAATTTGTTCATATTTTCAGTTTTTGAAAAATTATATGCCTGATCTGGTATGTATTTTTATTAAAAAGAATTGAAAGAACCTCATACACTATGATAACGCAATATATCATAGTAGATTAAAAATAAAAACATATGTGATTTGCATTTTGTGAGGCATTAAAGTGTTGCAAGTGGTTATAATTTATTTGGGCGCTGTCACACCTAGATCAGTTCTCAGCCCCAATTCCAGCTCTATATGCGCTAATAGAAATTATGGATTTTTATTTTTAACTCCCTGTAAACATGTCTATTTAGGGATCGGTCCCTCACTTCTTCATATTTCTTTTTTAGTCCCCATATTCAACCGCCTATTTGGTTTTTAATCCTTCCGTCAAACGTCCGTCCACACACCGTTAATTTATGAAATGTAATTTTATTTTTAAGTCCCTGTAAACTATGTTATTTATGAATAAATGAGAGACTGATCACTAAATAACATAGTTTATAGGGACTTAAAAATAAATCACATTTCAAAAATTAACGATGTATGGACGGACGTTTGACGGAGGGATTAAAAAAGAAATATGAAGAAGTAAGGGACTGATCCCTTAATAGGCATGTTTATAAGGACTGATATCTTAATAGACATGTTTATAAGGACTTAAAAATAAAAATCCCTAGAAATTAACGATCCATATAGTTACGTTAACAAGGCTTATGTTTCGAAAGAATTTTTTAATATTTTCTATAAATGCATCCATGTAATTTATTGGAGTATATGTTTTATTTTTTATAAAAACATATATCTTATTAGATAAGGTATACTATTTAAAAAAAAAATTAAAACCCATATAGATTGGAATCGAGGTTGGATATAACATTATCCAATTTATTAAACAAGAAAATGCCCATCACATGTCTGATTGTTGGATGGCCATGTTGGTTGGGACCATTAAAGGCATTATCAATACCATACAGGGATGAAAGACATTTGCTATACATTAGTGTTTGTTTTTTTTTTTGGTTGAATAAAATTTTATCTAGACCTCTAGGTAAGCCTGTTAATTATTTAAAAAATTTTCAAATTTGATTCGAATCCATATAAAAAAAATAAAAAAAATCCAACATTCGAACATCCAAAGTACAAATATGTATATTAGTGTATCAGTTCCGAAAAATATCCGTATCTGACACACACACACACACACACACACATATATATATATATTATTCATATTTCTTATCTTATTTGATTAATTACGATCATGTTAAAATCATGTATATAATTATATATATCTTCATTGTCATTCAAAAAGTTATATATCTTCTTATGTGAGGTATATGCTTTATTAAAAAATTTAAATTTGTTAAAAATAGGTTTATTCAATTCGTTATATAATAATATACATTTTTGATGAAAGTATATGTCTCACAATGATGTTTACTATTTTTACAAAAATTAAAACATGTGCTGAGTGTCTGTGGGAGAATTGTGAGACATATACTTTCATCAAAAATGTATATTGAAGATATTGAATGGTATACATCCATTCTAAGTAGGGCAGTGATAGACCCACTACTCCACTTATTTTTTCCACTATCTATAATTACAAAAATGCCATTATTTTTTGATTTTTTTGTCTCCCTTTTCCACTACCCAGTTCGACAGTATCCAGTCGAAGTGTTCTTCACTAAGACGACAGAGGTCCGTCGAATTGTCTGAATAAGTATCGACAGAGGGCCAGTCGAAGTGTGTTTCACTAGGACGACAGAGGTCTGTCGATCTGTCTGAGCAAGTATCGACATAGATGTGTCGAACCCTTCAAAACAACATCTTTCTTCTAAGAATCAATCATTTATACAATCATTTAAGTCCTTATAAAAAACAAAAATGTCATTTAAGTTATTTAAGTCTTTTTGAAAATCATTCACATATATATTTATTTAAGTATAAGAAACAAAAATATCAAACACAGAGTTATTTGAACCAAATAAACAATAAATATTTCATAAAAGAAAAAAACATTATTTTCTTTTCTAAACAAGTGAAGTTTGTTTATAAAAAGACTTCACTTGTTTAGAAAAGATAATAATGTTTTTTGTCTATATAAAATGTTTATTGTTTATTTGATTCAAATAGCTATTTGTTTGATATTTTTGTTTCTTATATATATATATATATATATATATATATATATATATATATATATATATATAAGAATGATTTTCAAAAGACTTAAATAATTTAATGACATTTTTGTTTTTCATAAGGACTTAAATGATTGTATAATTGATTAATTCTTAGAAGAATATTGTTGTTTTGAAGTGTTCGACACATCCATGTCAACACTTGCTCAGACAGATCGACGGGTCTCTGTCGTTCTAGTGAAACACATTTCGACTTGGCCTCTGTCGACACTTATTTAGACAGTTCGACAGACCTCTGTCGTCCCAGTGAAGAACACTTCGACTGGACGCTGTCGAACTGGGTAGTGGGAAAGGAAAACGAAAAAATTAAAAAAATAATGGCATTTTCGTAATTTTAGGTGGTGAGAAATGGTAACTCGGGTAGTGGGAATAGCTTTGCCGCATAAGCTCTTACCCATCTTATCTATTCCCATGAAATGTGGGGCCCACCATAACATAAAAAAGTCACATCTAATCATATCAAATATTATCACCTCTTATACATCAATAGGGCCCACACGTCAAATCAACTTTTTACACCTTATTCACATTTTATTATTCATCAACCAAACAACTTTACCTTTATTGTTACGTTTTTCAATGAAAATAAAAAAATAACCAAATATAAAATCACTTATTCTATCGATAAAGTTATTTATTTCTGTAATAAGTATAAACCTCAGAATAGTTTATTCCTCGATCCAAACGGGAAACTTACAAACAACAAACTAGCTAGATACATTCAAAACATATAATAAAAAATTATTCTGGGGTTTATTCCTATTCCAAAAATTATTCTGGGGTTTATACCTATTCCAGAAATTATTTCAGAATAAGCTATTCTGGGGTTTATACCTATTCCAGAAATTATTGACTTTATCAATTGAATAAGTGATTTTGTGTTTGATTGTATTTTGATTATTCTCATTGGGAAACGTAATAATAAATGTTGGAGTATTTGGTTGATGAAGAATAAAATGTGAATAAGGTGTAAAAAGTTGATTTGACATGTGGGTCCATTGATGTATAAGAAGTGATGACAGATGATTTGATGTGATGACATGTGATTTAATAGATGAGTCCCATTATAACAGGAGGAATAACACAATTCCATATGAGAACTTGGAATACAAATACCAGTTTATTCTCACGTTAGTCTACATAGTTATACCTTTTTATTCTCTCCACCCATATACTTTTTTTTTTCTTTCTTATTCTTCTATATTCCCATCTATTTCTCCCCTATTCCTTTAGCCAAATTGCCCCTTAGACACTTATCAATAAGTTATCAAGTGTTCATCCAATCCTGTGCACAACCCGTCTATCACAATATAAACAAAGGAACATCAATGTCACATCTATCCATCCCTTCTAAGAGTAATCAATTTACATGAAATTATTTAATTTGTACATAATTTGTTGTTTGGGGTTAATGACATTAGTGATAGTTTTTGGTACCCTGAGTGAAAAGGAATCCCACCTCTTTTGAGGGCCCATTTTGAGGGGACCTCGACATTGAGATCTATCAAGTAAAGTAAAATTTTTTTTAATGACGAGACCCCCAGCGACCTCGACCACCCGCGTTCGACCCCGGCCGCCCCCCCCCCCCCCCCCCCCCCCTCCTCTCTCTTTCTTCCTTCTCCCCTCTCACTCTCTCAGATCCCCACCTCTTTTCCTCTCTCTCCCTCTCAGATCCCCACTCCCTCCGCCCTCTCACTCTCTCACAGACGCTCCAGATCTGATCCGCCATGGGCGACGATTTGTTTGATCTTTTCCTTGATTGATGTTAGGGTGTGTTTAGGTTTTCTTTGATTTGATCTTTTTTTTTGTTCATTATGTGATTTAGGGTTTAACACTGTTCTGTTTTTGTATTTTATAATGTTGATGCTGCTCTCTCATTACGAAGTTTTTGTATTCAGGTTTATGTAAATAAATAAATAAATAAATGAGATCTGAATCTCTCATTCAGTTTGTAAAATGCCTTACTTCACGTCTGCCTATTCTTTGGAGAGTTGAATGTTGAACTGAGATATGAATGTTGCTAGTTATGGCTGGACGGCACACTTATGAGAGGCAATTTTCAATTTTCTTCAAAAATATTGTTTTGAGTTTGGTCAGTTACAGACATTTTTTTTAATTCCTTGAACCATGTAAAATCGTCCCCTTAAATGCTTGACAATGGATGGAAGGTATATCTGCTAGTGAAGTTAATTTAATGAGTTATGTCCCTGTAAATGCTCTTCATCTGCTAGTAAAGTTAATTAAATGAGTAATGTCCCAATAAATGCTCTTCATGAATATGGCCTGTAAATCCTCTTCATGAATTGAATCCAAGAACAAACAACTATCATATGCTGGGCACGTCTACTCCCACCAACGTTTTTTCTTACCCCACCAATCGGCTAAAAAAAAATCGGTGTTTTACTATCTCCACCGATTCGACCAATTCGATCAAATTTGGTCGCCATTTCAGGTTTTGGGCGACCGAATTTGGTCGTCATTTCAGGTTTTGGTCTATTGGATTTGGTCGTCATTTCAGGTTTGGACGAACGAACCTGGTCGAACATGATTTGTAATTTTTCTTCTTCTTGAAAACATAATCCCACGATGTGCTTGAATCCTTCATATCACTCCAAGTTTGAGTTGTAATGTAGGGATAATAAATCATTATTCTTAAATGTAGAATATAAGAACAATTTTTTAAACATAAGTTACAGAAAAATTTCAAAAGTCAAAATGTGTTTGGATCAACTGTTAGGTTTTTTTGTTTTCAAACAAAGAATCATCCTAACTACGAATTCAAACGAAGCTTAAAAATGATATATGTTAGTCTAATAAGATATTTTTCTATAAAAATTTGAATTAATTGAAAGTATACATACTTACATTTTTTTCAGTCCCTTAGCTGTTATTTGGATAAAAGAATAAATGTAGAATGTGATGGTTAAACCCAAAAATTTATTTGTTTACAAAGAATACTTAGATATAGTTATGAACCCTGCTCGACCAATTACGGTCGCCCAAAGCCTGAAATGACGAGCAATTACGATCGCCCAAAACCTAAAATGGCGACCGATTTCGGTCGATCTGGATTGGTGAGAACAGCAAAACAGCGGGTTTTTTTTTTATGGTGGGTTAGGTGAAATGCTTGGTGGGGATAGACGCGCCCTCATATGCTATTTTGTGTACACATGAATATGCTTGTATAGTTGTCATAATTACCGAAACCACTAAAATGATTGAATAAAATCTTAAGAAAGAAAGTTATTGCATAACTAGTGTTTAAAAATTAAAACAAGTTTACAGGCATTACCAACTCAAATGAAATGACTTCAACTGGTTACAAGCATTAATAACCTGTTTTACAACAACTGGTTACAAGCATTAATAACCTGTTTTACAAACTAAAAACTTATTTACAAACTAATCCCAATTTACAAACCAACACTCAACTGAAATGGCCTCAACCAACCTGTTTTACAAACTAATATCGCTTTACAAGCATTACCAACCTGTTTTACAAACTAATCACAGTTTACTAAGCAACTCAATTGAAATGGCTTCAACCAACCTGTTTTACAATCTAATACCAATTTTTAAAGGGAACCTGAACCTTAACTTCAACCTCAACCACAAAAAGCTCTAAGCATCATCACAGTCAGTGAAATCAATTCATACAAACTTCAACCCAAACAAAACTAAAATCATTATCTTCCACCAAAACCATCTGATCATCCAGTCGCATGGATTAACCAACAGCCTTGCCATAAGTTTTTTGATGTTCCAATAGGTGCCTTATATACAGTCTTCTCCTGAACAGGACAAAATCATCATTAAGATTTACGCATGCCTTAAATATATTTTCTAGATGTATTACAAAAATGGGAAAATGCAGGATACAAACCAAGATGTATTAACAAGAATGAGGTGACAAAAGATGATATTGACAACAAACTTAACACACAACGTCCATGTTTCAAACTATGTTTTGCATTTCAATGTCCAGGTTTCAAGCAACAAACACAAATAAGGAAAGAAGAGTACAACATGCAAATGTTTTTTGGAAAAGGATCCTTAGCAGCTCATGGTTGGAATTGCAGATTTACAATAGCATAGTATATTGGAATTGACACCACAGGGTATTATATAGGTTGGAATTGCATAATTATATGGATGATGCATGAAATAGTTATCCTTGGTGATGACCACAAACACAACATAAGAAATACAAATTAAAGACACATAAATTCATGAGACAAACACAGGCTATACATAAATCCATGAGACAATCACAGAAGAACTAAAATAGGGGAAAACTAAAGGATCAAACATAGCAATTCATGAGTCCCTTGATTAGAGATTCCTCTGCAGATTCATGTGTTCCAAGAAGAAAAAAAAATCCAGTGCATCAAGAGTACAAATTAATGAAAGGGGATTTTTTTTTCTTTCTTAAGAGCTTCTGTCAAGATAATCAAGAGTTGACAAGATGTATGATTTAATTCTGCATAGTGACATCCTCCAACAAAATGTAAAATGAGAATAAACATATAACTAATAACCAAAAGGAAAAGAAAACCAGAGGATTGAAAAAAAAAATGGCATCACATTTCAGAAACCTTAGATCTATAAATCATAAGAAGTGTGTTTGTTTGTTAGACATTCAAAGAAATCCTAACATCATTCAGTCAGCATTCAAAGAAACCCTTACATCAGTCAAGCATTACATTTTACAAACCCTAACAAACAAGAAAAGACCAACAAATCGACTGATTGAGAGAGAGAGAGAGGACCGTGGGAGGACGCATGGAGAGAGAAGGTCTGGGTCGCAGTCTTGGTCACAGGGGGGTCTTGGGTGAGAGAGAGGGGTCGGTCGTCGCATGGTCGAGGTCGCAGGGGAGTCGTTTTTTTTTAGCTGGTTTTCTGTTTTGGAGAGAGCTGGGGTTGTGGAGGGGTGGTGAGTGGGTTTTTTTTTTCTAGACCGTCCGATCTGATCGGATGGTCAATAAGATTGGGTGTTTTTCATCCGTCATTTTTTATTTTTTTTTCTTTTTTTAATTTTATTTTTGAACCGTCTGATCACATGAGACTTGATTTTGCGGACGTCCATTGTCCCGTGAACAATCTACAGAGTATGTTTATCCTTAAGTAAAATATATATATACCTTATTAAAAAAAATTTTATTAGTTAAAAATATGTTTATTCAATTCGTTAAGTATATACATTTTTGATGAAAATATATATATCATCCGATGATGTTTATTATTTAAAAAAAATTAAAACATGTACTGAATGTCCACGGGACTGTACCTAGCTAACATTATACTATTTTATTTACTGTGGGAGAAAACTTTTCTACCTTGAACACTTGTTTTTCATTGTGAAATCTCACATCCTTCATTCAAAGAAAACCCATGCATAATATTGGGTTAAACCAAAGCCTAAATACATTCAATCAACAGCAAGTACAATACATGGACCAGGATTTTTTTATTTTTTTTAGAGTTCATCTACAATAACCTTGTACCGGTTGAGGTATGCAATGCTTTATCATTGTTTATTAATCGCTATGCCAATGGGACGGGCTTAATCAAGGTGAACAAGATCTGGTCTGTCGTCCCATGTTTATCTGGAGAGCCATAACCATCTCCATATAGGTAAATGCCATATGTCATTCTTGTGCCGTTTATGCATGCATCAATGAATTCTCTAGGAAACAGTGATTGTTCAACACATTCTTCGTTTATTTTCTTCCAGGCTTCATCGATTAGTCCTCTTATGTGCTCAACAGCAACCTCTTCAGTGACTCCTTTTTCGAGCATGTAACATTGAATGGCTTTTGGAATGTCCCCTTTCTCAAGCTCGATCTACATATATAAAAATAAATAAATAAATAAAATAATGCACCATCTCAACATATAAAGTTCCGGATCAAGTGATCAGGTTGTCTTCGATCAGTATATCAATATTAAACTGCACAGTCTAAGAATCGAATTATAAACCTATGAATCGAACTGCACTGTTAATTGTTGGGTATATGTGCTAGTCTCATATTGGATACTGATGGTATTGATTAAACCCAAGCTTCACTAGATCCAATAGGAGAGTGATATATGTACCTAACAATTGGTTGTGCAGTTCAATTCATATATAGGCTGTGTAATTCGATATTGATCAAATTGATCGAAGTCAGTTCCACCTAGACCGGGACCCCATGAATTTGAATGCTATAAATGCTCGGAGTTCTCACCTCTAACGTTGCTAGATCATTTGCAAGTCTCCAAATGATGGACGACCAGCGTATTATACCATTGTAATTCACCAAACCATCCAATGCTTCATCAGTTATCTCTTCGACAACGTAAGCATAAGTATGAATCAATATTACAGGATTGGTGACGGAAATCCATGCATTGTTCAAGTATTCATCGAATGTTGGCGTGTATCCACTGTGGTACCACTTTGCCTCCAATAAGTAAGAGTTGCATAAATCTGCCCACTATATAATTAAACAAAAGTCAATGGAAATGTGGAGGCTTGATCAAAATGCTTTTAGACATAAATATAATTAGTACCCCTTTCTTTAGGTATGACGAGATGTCCACGCCTTTTTTGTTTAAGATTTCTTCAGAGATTTCTTCGACTGTTTTGAATAGTGCAGAAATAAGTACTTTCAGGTACTCTGGAATATTTTGTGCTGCATTAAGTTCCCATCTGAAAAAGATTTTGGATTATAGATAGTCATAGCCCCACCCTGTAGAAGATCTAGCTAGCTAAATAAATTGGTTGAATAGGGAAACGGAAAATGAGAAATAGTAACCTATTAACAGCATCAGTGAGAAGAACGAGTTCATCCATTGAACCATATACATCGTAAGTGTCATCAACGGTTGTTATCAGAGTATGGACCTTTGTAAGCCCTTCTCTAAAACTTGAAAATTGTGGCTCATATGAGAACCCAATCGTCCCAAAGAAATTTTCCACCACTCTATCTCTTGCGTATGTCAACTGTTCGGCGAACCCCAAGTCCATCCACCACCTAAAAAATCAAAAGTAAATCTATCAAATATGTTAATTATCAAAATTTAAATCTTATTTTTGGTTATTTTCGATTCAACAAATACAATCATATTTAACATTATTGTAAAATGTGGTTTTTATTTAATTTTATTTATTTATTTAACTAAGATGCATAAGTTCATGACAATGTAATAAACTTGTTCATTTGTGTGTGGACTTTAAGGATACCTTGACATGTTTTGAATGTCTGTATGGTGCGTGCTCTGAACCAAGTTGAAATCAAGCTTAGCCAACTCTAGTAAGGCCGGGTTCACATCACCTTGTCTTTCATATATATCAATGTACCAATAGGACTCAAACCTTATCACCCTCCAATGCCTTGGAAGTTCCAAGGAATGTACTACTTGCTCTTTGAGAGTTGGTTTTATTATCTCACCCTGCTTCAAGTACTTCTTGAGATAATTAGTAGTGAAGGATCTTGCCTCATCCAGTGTTTTCTCTCCTCGAAATCCAAGGTAAGAGGCTTCATAGAGGCTCAACATACCCTTAATGTCATCACAATTATTGTCCATAATTTCGCCCGTTGTTCCCTTGAAACATTGAAAGACCTCTGCATCGACTAGCAGCTTTTAATAATGTTATTTCTACAAAGGCAGATGATAAGAGTTTGTGTTACCTTGGGAGATTTCGAAGCCATGTCCCCTAAGGAGCATAAAGAGGAGAGATGTAGCATGGAGGTCTCTCTTTAATAGAACATCATCTTTGTTGTTTGACATGCTCAATAAGCTTTCCCTGATCTCTTTGTCAAAGTGATACGCGATGCCAAGATGTTGAAGAGTGTCGATCAGTTCGAGCCTTTCTAATGGATCGACAGTTGTGTGAAATAGCTTCCTCACATCTTCCTTTAAATTTTCAGCTCGGCTGATGTAGATATCTCCCTGCATATATGAAAACCAAAAGTGAAGTAAGGACTGGCTACTTTGTAAACATATAAATATAAATATATGTATATAGTGCAGGAATTAATTAGGTGTGTCACCGCATATTCATTCTTCAAGGACTGGATGAAACTATGGTCCCATGTGTTGGGTTTGTAGTTCCCAGATCGCCTGGGAACCACAATACTTGAACTGCCTGCCTTATTTTGTGTGGCGATGATGTTCGAAACCTTAAGCGCAGTCTGAGGAGCTGTTCTTTTGGGGGAAATATGTACAGGAAGGACTGGGCAAATATGGAAGCCAATGGATGAGGCCATGTTTATGATGGTTTAGTTTTCTCTCTGTCCTGAAAGGAGGTTGTGCCATATATGCCATTTATATAGGAGAGAGGTGTCAACTTGAATTGACATCAATCATAGTTTAATTTTTATAGTAGTATGTATTTTATTTTATGAATATACATTTAAATAAAAACAATAAGGTTGGAATATGTAGACAAGTCTTACATGTGGGGTTAGATATATCGTTTTTTAATATATATATATATATATTAGAAGCGAATATCAAACAACTTAATAAAAGCCTATCACAATGACTGTACAGGAACAAATAGAGTCCTCGTCATAAAAAAAGAGAAGCAAATAGAGTTCTTCTTTGAGGAAAATAGTGGGGGATACAAAAAGGTTTAGTTTTTATATTTTTTCTAAAAAAGAAAAATTTTGCATTAATTGCATCATTGCATGTTAACAATTTTATTTGGTAGGACCCCGAATGGTAGTAGTATTAGTACATATGTAGAGTAGTTTATATATATATATATGTACAATAAAAAGGGATCCTTAGGAAGTGGAGGGCTGTATAACATTTTCAAGATTATGTAAATTCTTTTTTATTTTTATTTTTTATTTTTATTTTTTATGCTATACTCTCCTATAGAAAATTACCAAAAGAAGTCTCCAAAAATCAAATTTTAATTATATATATTTTTTCTCTTTCATTACTTTACTGTGAATGAAGTAACTTTTTCCTGTCAATGCGGTCATGACAAATGAACATATACAACTGATCCCTTTTTTTGTTTTTTACTTCTTAGATACTCATTTCGATAGACATGTAAATTATTTTAGAGTTTATAATATTATAGGAATTGTTAAACTTTTTTTTAGTGATATAAATAATTTTTTGTTTGGTTGTGTTTTCATTTATTTAATTGAAAAATGTAATAATAAAATGTTGAAATGTTTGGTTGAGTAAGAATAAGATGTGGATAAAATATAGATAGATATGGATGATGGGTTCATACTCTTGCAAATCACAATCTTACCTCTACAATAAAAAATTAGATTGACAATTTGTTCAATAAAATCTTGGGATTTTTAGTTTTAAGTCCCCGTAAACTATAGGATTTAGCCATCGATCCCTCACTTCTTCATATTTAGGTTTTAGTTCTTACATTTAAATGATATGTTCTTTTTTAGTCCCTGGGAGGGATCTATTCCTAAATTATTTAGTTTGCTATTTAGTCTCTGTGAGAGACCTATTCCTAAATTATCATTTAAATGTAGGGACTAAAATAGAAATATGAAGAAGTGAAGAATCGATTGCTTAATCTTATAGTTTACGGGGACTTAAAACTAAAAATCCCTAAAATCTTTTGTGATATTAAAAAAACTTGACACTATCTAAGTGGTCCGCCAATATCGATATTCTCAACTTAGGAAATATGCATCTCTTCCACTTGTTCACATTACATTACATTGCATTGTATGTAGTCATCAAACTTTAATGAATTTTAGGTATTTTCCACTTGTTCAAATTACATTGCATGTAGTCATCATGCTTTAATGAATCCTAGATATTTTTCATTTTTCACATTACATTGCATGTAGTCATCAAACTTGAATGAATCCTAGGTTTTTAATGACAATGGTAAGTTGTGGAAAAATTTAGATGGGACAGGTGGGACCCACTTACAACGTTTTGTTTGTTCTGGCAAATCCATCCCTTTGAGAGGTAACACTTCATCTGGCCTTCTTTGATTGGTACATTTATTGTAGGTCCATATATGCTTGTCTAATTAAATTGAATGTGATTGGTCGTGATGTATGATTCATATTTTTTTAATTAGATGCATAGTTTAAAATATACAATTTGTACATTTCTTGTTGGGGGTTGACGTATGATAGTCCAATTCATGATAAACGTTATTGCCTAGGTGAGGGAGGAACACACAAAGTTAACCAGATCTGTTATTGTTCCAAAGTATGGACAATGCGAGGTTAATTAGTAACAGATTTAGTTTCTAAATTAAATTGTTTTAATAAATACAATCAAAGAAGTCCCTATAAAGTATGAAAAATCCAATTTAATTTTTTAATGATAAAAATATCCCATCTTTTTTTAAAAATTCTCTTGCTACTCTATACTCACCAAGGGTGAAATAATAATCGATATAACTAATTGAAAACTTATAAAAATAAAAAAAGTTACTGTAAAATTAGTAAATGTTCTTAAAATCAACTACAAATCTAGTTAATGTATTACAGTAATTTATCAAATAAATTTTAAAAAGATATTATAATAATTTATCATGTATGGTTAGAGTTGACCACAAATCTAGTTAATTTCGATTAAACTAAGAACTAAAATAAATATTATTTAATAAAATAGAGACTGGAGGGATTCTTTAATTTTATAGAGATTTTTTTTTATTTTCATAAATTTCTATAGAGCTATATCATTAATCTAAAATAAGGAGTGAGAGCATTTTGATAACTTTTAATGTATAATTAAAATTAATCACATACCTGATTAGTTGAAATCGACCGTACGGATTGAAACAATATTTTTTTCTAATAACATAGAAATCTGTGATGATTTTTAACTTTACATAAACTAAATTCGATTTAACAAACTTTTCATGGAATTAGGAATATGGAAGTATCCCAAAAGAATATCGCGTCAAATCCATCCTCTCAGTTTGTACTCTACTGTAGGGGTCCATGTATGATCGTCTAATTAAATTGAATGTGATAGCTACGTTGTGTGTGATCCTATTGTTTAGATGCATGCATAGTGCGAAATATGCAATTTTAAGATGCATGCGCAATTTTAAGAATACATTGAGGATTTTTTTTCTCTTCTAGAATAATCCATTCTACTACTGAATTTTAAATTTCATCCAAGAAATTAATTTCAAGTATTTTTTTATTAGTTATTTTTTTAAATTTCCGAAACATTTTTAACATATGGAAATATTTGTCAGTCTTTAATGAGGATCCATCGATACTTATTAACACGTGAGATTCAGAGATAATTTTGGACACTTATCTATAAGGTAGGGGTCGGACAATGGGCCGGGCCGGCTGGCCCGTTGAAATAGGGCCAAAGCCCACGTGCCCGTCTGGCCAGCGGGCTCGGGCTGGCCCAGCCCGTGACCAAAAAAAGGGCCCAGGCCTGGGTTCGGGTCCACGGGCGGGCCTACGGGCCTAAATTCTAAACATCTTATTTCTTTAGATTTTTTAATTTTAAGTTGTTCATTTGTATATAATGTTAAAATAACACAAAATTTAAAGTATAATGTTATAAAAATATTTACATCTATTGAATTATCAAAATAAATTTTTAAATGAATTAATTACTTGAAAAAATGAATAACTATATATACTTAACTAGGTTAATACCTACATAAATGTTTATAATTTGTATAATTCCACAATAATTCAAATAAAAAGTATATGTTACCAATTTATTGAATTATCCCCCATGGGCCTATGGGCTAGCCCGAACGGGCCCAATTCGGGTAGGCTTGCGGGCCGGGCCCGTACCCTATAACCTGGCCCAAGCACGGCCCGCCCTGAAAACGGGCCGGGCCAAGCACGGCTCGTGAGTGGGCCAGGGCTGGGCTTTCGGGCATCGGGTCTGTTGAAGACCCCTACAATAAGGTATTAAGGGTGCGGGTGCGTTTGACACCAAATAAAAAAAAACTTTTTGCTTTTTTATAAGCTAAAGTTAAAAGTTATTATTAAACATGTCAGCTTAAATACATCATTATTATTTGAATTTGTATATGACATAATGTCTCAAAATCTAAGTTTCATAAAATAATCATAATCGTTACATCTTTAAAATATGTGTATAAAACATCTAAAAGTCAAAAGCTATTTTTCACACTGTATTTTCAAATGCACGCTAAGTGTTGGATTCAATCCTGTGCACCTGTCTACTAATTGTAGCAATCTAAACAATGGAACATTAATGTCACATCTATCCATCCATTTAAGAATAATCCATTCATACCATCCATTTTTTGGATGCATGCATAGTAAGATGCATATTCCAATCCAATGGATTTCAAACTCAATCCTATGCATTTCATTTTGTTCTCATTTTCAATCCTATGGATTTCAAACTGAACTATCTTTAAACTTAACTTAGACGGTTGATTTTAAGTGTTGATTTATAATAATGAGTATTGATATTTTAAGTGAAAATTTTTTTAGTCCAACAAGAAAATTAATTATTGTTTGTGGTATTTATACAACGGTGCTAATACACGCAGTCTTTTTTCAACCCGTTTTGTAGCCCTATACGCTAAGATAACATAGTATATACTACGTTATCATGACATATGAGTCTTAACATAGTATATGACCCCTGCAATAAGGTATTAAGGGTGCGTTTGACACCAAATAAAAAAATAACTTTTAGTTTTTTTATAAGCTAAAGTTAAAAGTTATTACCAAACATGTCAGCTTAAATACATCATTATTATTTGAATTTGTATATGATATAGTGTCTCAAAATCTATGTTTCATAAAACAATCATAATCGTTACATCTTTAAAATGTGTGCATAAAACATCTAAAAGTCAAAAGCTATTTTTCACACTGTATTTTCAAATGCACGCTAAGTGTTGGATTCAATCCTGTGCACCTGTCTACTAATTGTAGCAATCTAAACAATGGAACATCAATGTCACATCTATCCATCCCTTTAAGAATAATCCATTCATACCATCCATTTTTTTGGATGCATGCATAGTTTGGAATATGCGGTGCATATTCCAATCCAATGGATTTCAAACTCAATCCTATGCATTTCATTTTGTTCTCATTTTCAATCCTACGGATTTCAAACTGAACTCTCTTTAAACTTAACTTGGACGGTTGATTTTAAGTGTTAATTTATAAGTGTAAATAATAAATATTGATATTTTAAGTGAAATTTTTTTTAGTCCAACAAGAAAATTAATTATTATTTGT